>JAJIZL010021418.1:255170-269017 GCA_023969395.1 Amblyomma maculatum
ACGCTACCAAGTGAAGGCCGGGTCGCCATAGCCCCAGCGTCACGACACCAGGGTTTATATAATGTTGGTGGATTTACGATCAACACTTATGAAGATCTCGGAAACTGAACCATCTGATGCTGATCGAAAAAACCCAAAGCAGCCTCCATTTCTCGCACAAGGTGTCGCCACTTAATTGATAACAGTCTTGAAAACGAGTCTTAATTTCTTTTAACAATGCCTACGATATTTCTACCCAGCACACCCGGATGTATACTTCGTTTCGCAATTTTTCGCAGCTGTACGTAGCAATGCCAACTGCTGGTGAAAGGAAATATCGATTCCAGTTCAGTTTAATCCTGGCAGAGCCAGGTGGATATGGAAAAGACGAAAGGGGAAATACAGCATTCGTTCAGTGCTTAGATGTGTCGAAATCCAGAGGCCGTGATGGTTTGTGTAATGACCTTTTGAAGATATGCGCACGTGACCTGCATCACCATACTAGTGTTCTTGTATGGAATATATATGTTCGTTAAGCAGTTCCTACCGATCAGAAGGTTACCTGCGTGCTTTCTGTGCATAAAACCACGACACGGGGGCTGATGTTTAATTACCCTCCTATTTCCTTAATAAACAATGCTTATATAAGACACCTGGACACATTTTGTACAAAAACATAATAAATCGTCTCCACGGTGTAAGCTAATTGCGAGCTAAGTATAAAGTATTTGGTGTCTATACAGAACTATGTTTGCTCACGAGGTATAGCATAGGTATGTCAGGAAATCCAGCCACTAAAGTCCTTGTGAGGTACGAAGACGGCTCCTGTACCACCATAATACTATTGTTAGCGGACATCCTAGAGAAAGGTCAGTGAGGTAGATAATTTCGAATAGTTAAACATTTAACTATTATACCGCCAGGCGCTTACTTTTCCCAGCCGCCTTCTCTGCCGCACTTGCTCTGCGTTGCTCGCAACTGCTCCAGTCCATAAGGGACAAACAATGTCACGTAGCTCTGGTTACGTGGCATTCTAAGCATGACCATCAAGCTTGGTCAAGCACTGTCCATCCACCTGAGTGCTGGATGAATGAGTGGCCCACAAGTTCGGTGTATGCGTCACGGTCTCCACTGGCGTACCCTCAAATCGCATTAAGCAAGGCAGCACATATACATACAGTAGTGTATAGTACTTCTTCATGCATAATCCAATGGCCCTCACCGAGTAAGCTCGGGCATCACCAATTTTGAGAAGCATGTGTTACTTATGGCTTGTTTTTGGATGGCGCATTGTATGCATGTTTATAGGTACGCATAGAACCATTCTAATGGAAGGAAAGCGTAGCAGGGGGCGGCAGAAATTTAGGTGGGCGGACGAGGTTAAGAAGTTCGCAGGGGCCAAGTAAGTGCAGCTAGCACAGAACCGGGTTAAGTGGAGAAATATGGGAGAGGCCTTCGCCCTGCAGTGGGTTTAGTCAGGCTGATGATGATGATGATAGAATAATATGTATGCACCATTTGAATACCGACAAGAACTAAAACTGGTCTGCCAGGCAAATAAGGGATCCCCGCATTGCGTTTAAATAGCACGAAATGGACAAGAAGGGAGACGATAGCGTTTGTTCCGTTGCCTTCTTGGTCACTGTGTTCTCTTAATTTGCCAGACGTGCTTTGGCTGGAATGGACCCCCCCCCCCCCCCCCCCCCCCCCTTTTTTTTTTATTATGATGAGAGCATCGTACCGGTGCACCAGACGTCGGTCGTGGGCATGGTGCCGTTAAGGCGTAATGTGAGAAGCAACAGACGCTTCTCTCCGGGCGAGAGCGGAACCGTGTCGGTACTGGCCGATCCGAAGCCGAAGCTGCAGCCCCTGATGGAGGCCCTCACGAGCGCGGGCCTGTGGTCTGTGTTGGTTGCGTACAGGCGGATCAACACTGGGCTGGTCACGGCCGACGTGGTCACCTCGGACAGGGACTGCCTCGCGCTGCACCATGAGGGACATCGGAAATGGCTTGAAGGAAGCGTGAGTTTTCCAATAGCAGATATGATAGCCTACTCACTCATTGGCAGCGAATAGGCAACTGCTCTCATAAGAAACAGATAAAAGAAAAGTATGGTAGTCTGTTTGATTCCCTGACGACACCCACCGAGACAGAATATAGAGCACATGTGCTCTATATTAACTTCCGTTTGGAGCACGATGACATTGACTATATTATAATGACTTGCTGAGCTGGACGTCTCTACTGTTACCATACACAAAATAGGCATCATTAAGTGGCCATTTATTGCACAGTAGCTACATGTTCTAGTGGCGAGTTGTTGATCAGCGAAGCTATCTAAACTAAGAACGGGAGTGATATGTTATAACTTTGTTTGTCTTGTAAAACTGAGCAGGTTTGCCCGGAAGTTCTGTGAACTGAAGACCTCATCTACAAACATATTTTTGAAAATCGTGCATGTTGTATTATCTTGGACTAATTAAAACCAATAGCAGACTAATAAGGAACACATGCAGCGAACACAGGTATATTTTAGACCTAAGCATACTTGTATAGGCCGCGCGAGGGGAACTCCACTGTGGGATGCTTATGGTAAACGTGTGCGCGCTGCTCATAAATCCAAAGAACAACGTAAAGGAGACGACGAATCGTATTTCGTCATCTTGGTTTTTTTGCTTTGATATTGTCGGCAGTACATACATTTCTTTACCACCGTAATGTTACGCTCACCAGAAGTGTCCGTACAACCTTTGTTGGCATTTATGACCTCTACCTAAAGGTTTGTGGGAGGGGCGTAGGAATGCAACAGTACACCTATTTTAGAGCGTTAACGCTATGGCTGAGCCATTCCGGCGAAAAGCCGTTGTCCGTCCGTCCGTCCACCTGGAATTCCAGCGTGACCACGGTCGCAGTTCAATTCAATTCAATTCAATTCAATTCAATTTTATTATATCCGTTCAGTACATTCCAGCTTATACATACAGTTCGATTTGATTATGTAGGGATGAAGTTTCGTGAGAGCCTCTTGTAGCAAATGCAACGCTTGTAAACTTTGCATATATAGCTCTCTCTGAATTGGTGTATATTTCACGGCTGGATGGGTGTGCATGGAAGTAGACGTATACACTAAAGTGTATACTGGTGATTATCAGGAGGATCTCGACGGTAGTTGCAGCGACGGATAAGTGCGAGGACCCAGCGTGTGTCTGTGCCATGATCTGGCTGTCACGCTCACTGAAGTGAGCAGTGGATACGGCCTGAGCTCGTGAACAGTCAGCGCAGAAGATGGTCGCCTTGAGGGGGTGAGTGTGGTAGCGCGTCTACCCGAGTCGGTATTAGCCGCAACTTGTTTTGGAATGGGAGCGAAGCATATCTGGAGAGGAAAGGGGAAAGAGCTAATGAATTTGCAGTGCCCGATATTTGTTCTATACATAGCGAAAAAAATAAAACAAGGATAACATGTGGAGTGAGGACTCCCGCACAACTGAAACTTCCAACTGAAATTGTAGCGTTAGAACAGGCACTGCCAGACACGGAGGAAACCCGTAAAGGCAATCGAAATACGAACAGCAAGATAAAAGATTCCGCAGGAAGCTCTATCATAGCAAAGGTGAAATTCGCTCAGAAGTCACGAAGACCCTCCCTCATAAGCACTAATCAATCTCGGTTGTATTTCACCGCCTGGAGATAATATTTTTGTGTTTTCTTTGTTAGCATTTAAGTTATCTTTCTTGCGTTCCATTTGCTGCTAACAAAATATGTACGCAAATGTAAAGCCCCACATATTTTAAAAATAATGACAACAACATTGCAATTATAGACTAGGCGCCACCTCATCGGAACGCTGCTGGAGCCGGTAATCCAAAGTGCGCGCCCAGTAATGCACTGGAAGTCTCGCTTATATAGCTTCTCAGCGGCCTCGTCAATTCGTCCTACAGAACGCTTGTACAAACTGTTTCCGGTCGAGCAACACAGCCTCAAATTGTATAACTACTTAAAAAAAAAAAAAAAAGGAACTTCGTGTGGATGAGGTGGCGTCTTATCTGTAATTGTTTTTTTTTTGCTTTTTGTTTTTATTTGTTTTGTTTTTCTTGTTTTTTGTTTTTTCTTTTGCTTCCCCTTGATGGGGTGGGCGTATGTGCACATGTTCCACTTATCAAGGAAAATGCAACTGGAAGTTAGCGTTTATCTGTGCCTCCTGCTCGGTTGGACCGTCGGACTTTTCCCTTTTTCTCTCTCTGTTATGCTATAATCAACCTCAGTCAAGGCATGCCAATTTTTCCACAGACGCACACTGGGTTTGTAGGCAGTGTTCCTCGCGAAGACACCACCGTAAAGTACAGCGAGCTGGAGTTAACAATTGTAGATTTACCGAAGAGCAACCTTAGGTTGAAGTGTATGGCTAAACTAAAACAGCCTTGAACTTAATGCAAGAAAAAAAAAAAAAAAAAAACGCGCTAGCGTGCGTTCGTTTGCTTCATCCACTTTTTTTTTTTAGGTATACGGGACTACAGCACAACGACCATTCGCTTATGACGAACCACGAAACTACGACTCTCCACTTTAAATTTTTTAGCTACGACAGACAAAGACGTAATGGCTCAACACTTTATTTTGCTATGTATTAATTTATTCTTAAATTTTCATGTTTAAATCTTATTTTAACTATTATATACTTTTAATTATTCTCAATTATTTAAAATTAATCAACAAATTTTGGGCTTAGTATTGACCACCAATCACACATCACTTTTTCTATCCATTACTTACGCCCCGCCGGGGTGGCGCAGTTGTTAGGGCGCTCGAATTGACTACCGAATGATGCGGGATCGCATCCCGGCCTCAGCGGCCGCTTTTCGATGGAGGCGAAAAGCAAGCCGCCTGTGTGCTGCTGTGCGGTACGTGTCAGTGCACGTTAGGGAACCCAAGGTGGTTGAAATTTTCGGAGTCCTCCACTATAGCGTCTCTTATAGTCTGAGTCGCTTCAGGACGTTCTATACATTATTTATCGATCAACTATAGCTAGCCTCCACTTTTCCTGCCACGATCTGAATGACCACGGGCCGAAAGTGGGGTACGGTGACGCGCCTTCTTGGCCGATTGAGTTGTGTACGCTTCGCGTGAAATGTTTCCTTGACCTTTTTCCCTGAGAAACAAGCCAATAATTTTTGTTATGCTAAGGCTCGTTATAGCTTTGTTACCTTGAACGCGCAGACTCTCATTCTTTTCTCAGAATGAAACTTGATAAAAACCTAGGCTGGACCAGATAAGCGAGATCCTTGTTAAAATAGCAAGAGCTCTTGGAATGCTGTATAGGCTAGTTTTATCTTTTACCTCTCATGCTTTCAGTATGTCTTATCTACTGTCGTATCAGTTATTGCCTGCTTGCATGGGCCACTTGTGACAAAACTGATACAGCAAAAATCAGCCGTGCAGTAGCGAGCACCTCGAGTACTTCGACCTATGCTTACCACTCTGCAAACTGACACCCTGATATAGCTACACACATTTATCACCCTGGACCAGCTGTTTATTATACGGTTTCCGTTCCTGTCCATGGTCTCCTACGCCAACGCGGAGCATCTCCCTTTCCCCGGCCGTACAGTTATCCTTTCCCCATGTTATCCAACCAACATACAAGTAGAAAGCCAAAAAAGCCGTCATCAAGTATATAGAAAGCCAAGCAATCAACCCTGGCAACAACCCTGACACAGACGTGAAAGTTCTGCATGTATTACAACGATCGGCAAAATGAAAAAGTTAAGTTATTCATATTAAACAACTTGTCTAGACCGTATAGTACAGAGCCCTGTAGGGAACTTTGGAGGAACAGATTGAGCATCAGGCGTGGTACCCAAAGTGCTTGTGTCTGCGTTCGAACATGAGCGACCGAAGATGAGGAAAGGGGGAGGGGGCAGCTTTCCTTAGCTTACAGCGTTTCTACGTGCTCACTCGGAGGCGCGCAGAGTCAGTCCGTCTGCGCTGATCTCCAGGAAGGCCATGCTGAGGTGCTGGCCGGCGTAGCGGAGGGCCAGGTAGCGCCGCCCTGTCCTCTCGTTCACCACGATAGGTTCGTCCGTGGGCGTCGCGAAGTTCTCCAGGAGGTAGTTGCCTCGCTGGCCTTGAGTGCGCAATTCCTGCTCCAAGACAGCGAGGAAAGAAAGATCGGGCCGAACGAAGTGCTCACAAATACGGTAAAAGGCTAAGCACGCATGTCTTAGATGATGGTGGTAGCGTTTTGACATCATCCAAAGCGTTTTAAACGATCCCAAAGCCTCATTAATAATCCGCTGGTATGCGCTGCGACACCCTCCTGTTGTTGCAAGACTTAAGGAAAAAAAAAAAAAACAACTGCGAGGCCCCTTAAGACCCCTTAAGAAGGAATGCGAGAGCGTTCGATCACCCATCTGCACTTCGTGGCATCAGTTCCCCCGCTGCATTCGTCACCATATCACCCGATAACCAACGGTGGTTGAGGTAGGACCTCAGTTCCTTGGGCGGGCCAGGGGTTCAGTTCCTAAGCTATCTGTGCGAGTTGTGTGAGTGGTGCTTCGCGATTGGTCTTCAATGGTCACGTGACCTCGACTACGTCACTGATATCTCGACCTTTCATGGAATTTCATCTCTGATGGCACCAGGGTTCTCATGTGATGGGAACCCTAATGCTAAAGAATTAAAAAAAAACGAAAGAATTGCGCAGCAAGTCAGAGACACAAAAGAAAGCGTAGAGCGCCTTGCTGCCTGAACAGTGGGATGAGATCGCTTGGGTGGGCGAAACAGAACGAGCATTACTTGCTAAAGAGCACCTGCGAGGCAAATAGCTTTGGAGTTGGGTCATGTTTGCTTCGCCCTGTAGCCATATTTGCAGAGTCAATTCCGCTTGGCACACATTGCGAGCGTGTGCCACTGAACGCGAACACGAGCGGGATCTCGGGTTAATTGATACTAATGCCACACAGGTAATGCGTCTGTTTTTGCCTTATCGTTATCGTGACGTCACCAATAGAGGATGATACTGAAGGACGTAGTACGGAATATGCAAAAGAGGTCGAGCACAACCCTACGGTTGCATTTAATCTTGCTTTACGAAAACAAAAAAAAAAAAAACAGTCACAAGGTCATGCTTTGCGGACGGCGCCAATGCGATCTTAGTCTAAATGCTATAGAACTACTAGGACAAAATCAGTTTCATTGAAATAAATGTCGCACTTGGCGAAAATATCGGCGTTGTCTGGGCGAAGATTGCAAATTTTCTCCCGTAAAGCGAGTGAAGTCCCCGCTCAACAGAATCACCACCCTAGCTGGCGAATGCCCCCTCAACCATCCACCATCTTGCATCAAATCACATCCGCCATCGTAAGATCATTTATTGTAGGTGATCCAACTGCTCTGAGACCTTCTTAGCATCTGGTTTCATGACCGTCCTGTCAAGTTTCAGGGCGCTAGAACTCAGGAACTTCCGCATTTCTCCCACGTTTTCTCCGTGTGGTCTTGCTTGAGCTTGACACAAAATAAATACTTTATGGTCGTGACTGGGTTTCGATCCCGTGGCTGCGCGAGCAGGTCAGCTTCTATGGCCACTGCTCTAGATAACTCTTTCTTTATGGTGTTTATTATGCCATCACCGCAGCCTATAACATTGCTTAAATGCCAGTTTCTTGCGATGCGCTTTGCACAACGTTGTCTTCATGAACTTATATCAGCACGCAACGGATACAGAATACACCGCTACCGCTCTGCTCTCTTGAGATGCCTTCAGCGGCCCCAGATTTTTATAAGGTCTCCAATCACCGATTTCGCCCGCCTTTGTCTGAAGCCTGCCTGACCTTGATAGGGTGGTGATTCTGTTGAGCGGGGAGTTCACTCGCTTTACGGGAGAAAATTTTCAATCTTCGCCTAGACAACGCCGATATTTTCGCCAAGGGCGACATTTATTTCAATAAAACTGATTTTGTCCTAGTAGTTCTATAGCATTTAGACTAAGATTGCATTGGCGCCGTCCGCAAAGCATGACTTTGTGACTGTTTTTTTTTTTTCGTAAAGCAAGATTAAATGCAACCGTAGGGTTGTGCTCGACCTCTTTCGCATATTCCGTACTACGTCCTTCAGTATCATCCTCTATTGGTGACGTCACGATAACGATAAGGCAAAGACAGGCGCATTACCTGTGTGACATTAGTATCAATTAACCCGAGATCCCGCTCGTGTTCGCGTTCAGTGGCACACGCTCGCAATGTGTGCCAAGCGGAATTGACTCTGCAAATATGGCTACAGGGCGAAGCAAACATGACCTAACTCCAAAGCTATTTGCCTCGCAGGTGCTCTTTAGCAAGTAACGCTCGTTCTGTTTCGCCCACCCAAGCGATCTCATCCCACTGTTCAGGCAGCAAGGCGCTCGACGCTTTCTTTTGTGTTTCTGACTTGCTGCGCAATTCTAACGTTAAAACCACTCGATTTGTGATGACACATTTGAGCCCATTCCCCTTTACCACAATCACTTCCAATATTACTGTAATTGGCAGGGCGACCAGGTATTTTTCTTCGAATGCTGGAGAATACGCGCGTTTCGAGGGTCAGATTATTATGTTCAGAAAACAAGGCGGTGCTTCCGACGAAGCGCAGATAGCGAGCGCATTGACACGACATTGTCGAGTAGACACGTGCTTCTAGGAAGCGAAGATTGCGGCAGTGTCACGAGACAAAGCGTTGAGAGAGAAGCGCGATAAGCCGCCATAACCACAAGATCTCGGTGGCTGTGGATAAGCACCTTTCCAGATAACGGTGAAAAGTGTGAAAATACGTTTCTTCCATCGCACTGAGGCTGTTCGAGATAAGCTGAAGTCAGGGAGTCGTGCATTCAAGTAGCAAAGTGTATAGAGACCTAAATAAGATATATGGTAGAGGGCACTGCAAGCGTCCTTGTCGGTGTATATATGAATTATTTCCTAAATTTATTCGATTTTTTTCCTTCGCCAGTGGCTGACTCGACGGCACGTCCTGCATCTGCCAGTGACGAAGAATGGGTGATTTAAAAATTGAATCTGAGAGTAGTTCAGTTACGCCGGCATAATGGCATTACAAATGAGGCTTAATGTACTAAAGCGACTTGAACTATGACGACCGTCTTATAGGCCAACACCGATCTGTGACGTAAGCGCGATGCGGTGGCGCTTCTGTCTCCAGGCTGGGCCGGTTGGGGGTGAAAACGGCTTAGCACACATAGAAATACACGGACCCGAAAAATTTCAAAACAATTTTGCACTTTCACGGCACACATAATGATCTCGTTATTCGGTACAGAGCAACCATGAACATCTGAGAACAGATCACGAAAGTATGAAATCTCATTAATGAGGCGAAGTATTTTCTAAATACCGCGAAACGTATGCGGGTGCGAGTTGGGAGGGCGACCCATAAAACACATGTAAACAGTAAACACAACTTACCGCAACATTTTACTCGGTTCAGCAGCGTTGAACCCTTCTCATTTTTTGGCGAACGTCTTGTATCACGCCCCGACATCATGTTGCATGGCACAGTACATTCCCTTGCAAGTACTGCAAGTCTCACGACTTGCGGGACCGTTCACAGCACGATAAACTGACCGCGCACAGTTGCAGGGCGCTGTCGCTAGCAGACGCTCCGGAGCTGGAGGCGGCCGCGGTGGGTATTGCCAGCTGCGCTGTCATCTGCTGCAATGCGCGACTCTCGTTCGGTCCGTATTGTCGTACGGCGTTTGACAATTGCCTTTTAAATGTAATTCTGTCTAGGATGTATCACTTGAGGGACAGTATTATCAAGCTAATTTACTCCATGCGGCAGCATATCAGACTCTAAACAAAGCTACGTGATTCGCTACATGAGCATTTTGGGGGTGTCTGGATTCACAACATGGATTATTCGGGGAGTTTTAAAAGTAGACTGCCTCCACAATGACGCAGCATACTTTTACAAAGCGCTGACCAATGTTTAACGCCCGACCACCACTTCTGGTGCTCTTCGAAACGAGAAAAATGTTGCGGTAAGTTGCGTTTACTTGTGTTTTTATGGGTCGCCCTCCCAACTCGCACCCCCATACGTTTCGCGGTGTTTTAAAAATACTTCGCCTCGGTCATGAGATTTCATACTTTCACGATCTGTTCTAGGATGTTCACGGTTACTCTGCACCGAATAAGGACATCACAGGTGCCCCGTGAAATGAGAAAACTGCTTAGAAATATTTTGGTTTCATGTATTCATATGGGCGCTAACCCTATTTTTCACCCCCAGTCGGCTGCGACGCCGCGAGCGCCCCCTTTGTTTGTAAACACGGTGTTGGTCTATAGTGGAGTACGTTGAATTATACTGCCCTAGTGTTTCCGGCTTGTTAACGACAGGCTTAGACTATCTTTCTTGCACATAAGAACTGAGCGCATTTTGAGCAGTTGATAGTCATGGCTTTTATCTTGCTCGAGTCAACTTAACTTCATTCCGGCTTGTCTAGCCGTATAAACGAAAGCATTATCTCCAACAATAGGTGAGAGCATTTTATAAAGCCGCTACTGCGGAATGCTTAGAGACGACAGTTGCCGGGCAAGCGAAGTATTTCTCAAGTCCAAGAAATAAACCAGGAATTGAATGCTGCGAAGGAGCAGCTTTATCTTACGTTGTCCCGAGACCACATGTCCAAAGGCTGGTACTCGAGGCAACTGCGATGAAAATGACAAGAGACGAAGCACGAATTTTAATCCACTTAACGACGCCCCAAACAGGATGCCCTAAACACCCGGATGGGGAACGAATTCGAAGGATAGAGGTTTCGTAGAGGTTTCGTTACTCTGCACCTCACGGCACTATGACGTCACTTGTGATGTCCCTGTGTTCGGGTCACCAAGCTTGTACGCTTCCATGACGCGTTGCAGCAACGCCACGCGTGACGTGATTCTATAGCCTTATCAGTGTTGTGGTGACGTCATGCGTGACGCTGCTATTGCTGTCGAACCAGTATAACGTAGTGCATTGTCAGCGCTGACTCTGAAGAACTGCGAAACGTTCTGTGATCAGCTATTGCGGTGAAACGAAAATACAGCAGATGGTGTTTTATTGCACTAGTCACCGATTATGACGATATGCAAATATGATCCGAATACCTTCCGAACTGAACTTTTAGAATTCGCCTGCGATACCCCAGTTTTGCGTTTCCTTTGGGCGCAAGCTAGAGCTGTCTTACCTGCCGACCTGCTGCAGGCAACGGTCGTCTTGGCTCCAGAAGGCCTTGAAGTAGGATCCGATTCTGGAACACGTTGTGTCACCAAGGTCAAGGATGTCGTTCGGAACGACGAGGTAGTCTCTCGCACCATTCTGAGAAAGTTTTGGAGAACAAAAGAAACAATTCCCACATATAAACCAACCACTCTGTCCGGCTGGTTCATTCTGGGCACAGGGACAGGTCGATGCTAGACGTGAGGCGCGGGTGATGACTGTCGCGTATAACTCACTTTTCTCCCAGCTTGTAGCCATGGCAATTCCAAACTCACAACGCTTTGATCACCTTTAGCTGCAGTTTGGTACAGCATGAAATTTTGGCCTTCACTCTATTTTCAGCAGCTTGCGACATGTGTTTACAATAAATAATGGCGCACGCAGAATATACCTCCTTCCTTGTCATGGAAATATTTCTCAAAGAGATGTGTGTATAAAATTTTCCGTAACATTTTTTTTTTCGCGACGCTGACAGGGTGGCTACCGTGGAGCGCAGCGCTACGGAGCACCGCATTTGGCGCTTCATACGGTATAATACGTACGTTCATTTATATTAAACGCTCGGCTGAAATTGGCTTAGACGAGTTGCGCTCACCTAGTGCATTGGCGGACAGAAGCATGTGGAAAGGGGAGCGACCCACCTTCATGTGCGGCGGTAGATCGTCGGCCGCCATGGCTGCGTCGAAGTGCGGCACCAGAAGCCGATGTGTCTCGAAAGGGAGGCCTCTTGCTTCCGTCGGGTTGGGCTGCGCGCTGCTCAGGTACTTCGCCACCACCTGCATCCCAGAACACAGGCGTTTGAACGCTTGCGGGATGGCCTTAAACCTATGCAGCATCTGAACCTTCCGTAAACATTGATGTCGATGCCAAATTCCATCTGGAAAAGAAATAATGTGGTACCAGCAAGGGCGCACTATTGCGTTTGTCTTGTTGTGGTAAGCTCTGCTACTTGGGGTGCAACGAACTAGTAATGAAATTCAACAAGGTTGACGACTGGGCACGTTGGTATGGGTTCATACTTAACCAGCCAAAAGACGAGACACAGCAAAGAGGAGGACAGGACAAGGCTGTCCAGCCTTGTCCTGTCCTCTTTGCTGTGTCTCGTCTTTTGGCTGGTTAAGTTGGGGTGCAACTTCGTATTTTGTCTCGGTTTCTCGTAATAACCTTGACCTTCGACCTCAAACCCCTTTCCTTTCAAACGGCAGAGTTAATTGTCCACTGAGAAGTTAGACAGAGACCGCGTCTTTCTGTCCCCAAAACCAACTTAAAAATATAAGAAAATCGCATAATGAAAAGGGGTTGGTTAAGGCTTTTAGAATGGAGTAAAAAAAAGCACGCTTTCAACTGAGGTTAAACCGAGTTAGATGTGCGAAAATGTGGTTTAATTCGGCTTAGCTGTAGCTCGATTTTTTTTTTTTTTGCGTTAAATTTCGATTTGGTTACGCTCTAGAATATACACACACTCGGCAGCGTGTTCATGTTTAAGGCGTCTCCTCTTGTTACAACTAAGCCGCCGGACACGGTGCGCTTCGGCCGAGATAGAAAGACCCGGCTCACTCGCCATCCTGGCGTGGTCTGACGTGCCGTATAGCAATTGCGTGGTGCGTCCATGCTGGCAACCATGGCGCGTAGCAAGATGTTATTTTTATTTATTTTGTTGTTATTGTTAGTTATTAATTACCATCATTATTTATCATTTTACATACCCTACTAACGGTGTAATTAATAATTGGTTTACAGGAAAGGAAAGGCGCAGTACCTGTGGCGCACATCATCCGGAAGGCCCGGTTAGACCTCGTGAAATAGTGCATCGCACTCAAAAAAAAAAAAAAAAAAAAAAAAAAAAAACCGGCCACGTCTGTTCCTTGATATAACTCTGTACGTATGTTTATTTGGTGGCATGCGCGACATATGGCTATGAGGGACGAGTAGTGGAGAGCACCGTTATGGAGTTAAAGGAGTCTCTGGATGTTCGGCGCATGGGTAGTGGGAATAGAACCACGGCCTCCCGCATGCGTGGCGGATATTCAAACATCCGGTTCCCTTGCTGGCTTCCTTCCGGCTGAGTGGCCTTGACGGCAGTCAGAAGCCGAAGCCACTGAGCCACCGTGATGATTGATTGTTTATACATATGTATTGGCTTGCACAAATACTTCAGTGAGTGCCTGAGCATGCACATTTTCTGCATTCGTAGTTTAGCATATAGGACGTTACTCGCAGGCATGTGAGATAAAAAAAATTGTTGCGGCCGGCTCCAGCCAAACACAGTACATGATGCTTTGTCTCCTCTGTCCTTGCATTTCTCGTTTACTATAGATAACGTTGTACAACGAAAACGTGATTGGGGAATGGCCGCTGTCGGCTGCGCTTTGACAATGCTGAGTTGGGCACCGGGAAACACTGTCAGCGGAAAGTCTCTGAAAAAGCGCTTACTTGGGTAGTTGGTCGTTGACTATTTGACATGGACATAGAGGGAAAAGAAAGGACACGCTTCCACCTCTGTACCCGTGGATTTTTGCGATAGTCAGGATGTCTTAAATCATCACCACCACCACCACCACCACCACCATCACCACCATCACCACCACCACCACCACCACCACCACCACCACCACCACCACCACCA
>JAJIZL010021418.1:269027-280098 GCA_023969395.1 Amblyomma maculatum
CATCATCATCATCATCATCATCATCATCATCATCATCATCATCATCATCATTCTAAATGCCTTAAATGAAGGCGCTGAAAGCGTTCTCAAGCGCATTCGTTCTCGGCGCTTCCACTCTGATGGTGCTTACGGTCAAGATATGGGCGCTCGTGTAATCTGATTGCGTATCACGCCTACAAATTGCTTTCTGGCAGCGCTGCAAAATTTCTGAGGGGAAGGATTCACAATCGAAAGCAATCGAGTGTAATTCGAAGGGAAGCGACAATGACATTTTCGAATCATCATCTCACATACGCCATACAACTGATTACTGATAGCGGCGCCAACATTATAGTGGAGTCGAAACGCAAAAGAAAGATTATTATGGCATGCTGAGTTTCACCTTAATACTGGACGCGATAGCACCTTTCACATCACCTTTTCATTTCGCGAGTTTTGAAATATATTTACTTTTAATTAAGTGGTTTATCGGAAAGGAAACACACGTCACACTTCTCAATGAACACTTGAACCGCGTCGTAAGGGAAGTGAAGAAGGTGGGAGTGAAAGGGGAAAGAGATGTCGTTGTGGAGGCCTCTGGGAGTAATTTTCACCACCTGGGGATCTTTAACGTGCTTTGACATCGCACAGCACACGTACGCTTCTCCGTTTCGCCTCCATCGAAACGCAGCCGCCGGCGGTCGTGTTCGAACCCGTGCACTCCAGGCATAGTAGTAGGTTGTCTTAACCACTGAGCCACGGCGGCGGGGAAGATATTATTATTTATTATTGTTTAAGCGGTATTTTTTTGGGGAAAGGGAGGCGCTGTATCTGTATTATTGGTGGACACCTACACTGAAGTATGAACGGCATACAATCGGAGGTACATACGTCGACGGTTCAAATCGCTATCACAAAATACTATTCAAATTGACTAGGAGATATATAATTAATGGGAAGCTAAATGGTATGACACCACCATGAACGGTGGGAAAACACGGTAGCGAAACAATATTGATATGCCATCACGTGCACATTTCTGCGTTACAACCCTGAAAACGCCGACGCCGGCTTTTCTACGAACCGAGGCCCTTACGCTATCGCGTAAGTTAAGTTAAATTGGTTCACAGGAAGGGAAAGGCGCAGTAACTGTCACACTTGCCCTGTGGACACCCGAACCGCGCCGTAAGGAAGGGAGGAAGGTGGGAATGAAAGTGGAAAGAGAGAAAGAGGAGCCGTAGTGGAGGGCTACGGAGTAATTTGAAATAAACGTTCCTGTACGGTGAGTGCTAAAAATAAAAAAAAAAGCCTCGAATGATTCGGAATTGTCAACGCGTCCTTATTTATATGGCATCAAATTACGCTTAGACATTAGTGTGGGACGCAAAACATAAATTATCTTCCCTATACGGAGCAAAAAAGCTACGCGCGCTATCATTTTAATTCCTTTGACCAGGCGGTGAGTGAACTGAGGGTTATCACAGGTGCAGAATGTTTGAACGCGCTAATCGCTGAGCTGCTGCTGCTTGTTTCCACACACACACATTGTCAGATAATGCGAGCTAGGCATGCGCGGTGCGATTGGACTGACAAGCGCTTATCTCAGCCACAGCTGGGGAGAAACTGAACACATCAGGTGCTGATCTGACTTTGGCCGTTGGCGATTAGGAGAGGAAGAAAGAAAAATACGCACTATTGAAACTGGTGTCAACGAGAGAGATATATGTATACCTATAGTACAGGTGTAAGGTGACAGGATATGCGCACAGCTACGTAAAACAGGAATTCAGTCTGCTCGCTTTCTTTTACGGATATTGTTATCCGACTATCGGGACTCTTTCCCTTCTCCATGCGCAGTGCTGTCGGGATGGCGCTTTACTTCTGGCTGCTGATCTAGCTCTGTCGTGACGTCAGAGGCATCGAAACTCCGCTGCCGAGGCCCTCGCGACGTTGCAGACTGGCTGATGCGCGCAAAGGAGAGCAGCGGACTCCGGACTGTCGGTGAGCCCAACGCTGTGCGTCGCTGAAAATTGATTTTTGCTTTCGAGTAGTGAATGGCCACGTTTAACCTCTCGTGTGATGTACCGCATTCGGACGGAGTTGAAATGCAAAAAATATATGTTTGTGATAAGACCAGTGTTCGATGAAGATCTTTACGTGGCCGAAATTAATATGAAACTCTCCATTGTACAACGTCTGCCATAGACCACCGGGTCACTTTTGGCACGTAAAATTGCGCAAATAAAATCAAATCAAATGAAATAAATCAATACAATTCAATATTCCCAGATTGTTCTGCGATCAATAAAGTTCGCTCACTGCTTTGCCGCAGCAGTCAGTTCTGGGTTCTCCTGGGAAGGATGAAACGACGCTGACGGCAGCAGCGACCGAACATGCTTCGCGAGAAGGACCGAATTTCGGCTTCTAAAATAACTGACCTTATGTTTCTCGTCAGCCTTTAAACAAACAAGTTTGCAAACTATTTTTACTGAACATTATGCCGTTGATGCAGTAGCATTACGTATTATGCGATATGGTCACCGTGGATGCATCGACATCGGTATGGATGCCACGACTTTGCAGCAGAGTATGATCAAGTGTCTCTTCATACTTAACATGCACTCTACATGAATTATCTTTCTGATGACATCCTTGTACCTGAACGTTATGGAGTACCCTTGAAACAGTGCGTCTCTGGCCTTTTCTAATTACCACGAAGTGACTCCTTTCTGATTTCGCTTTTCCTCTTGTATATATGTCCAGTCGGCTTTCCCATTGAGTTCACTCACCTCTTACCCTCTACCTTAATGACACCTATTTTCAGGCTTCTCATCATACCGTTTTGGTATCCTGCGTACTAACTGGTTAGCTTCCTAGTTCTCTTTCTGCACTGAATCGAGGCTCTTTCTACACAAATACCGAATTACCTTAGTAATCTGTCGGTTTTCTTCCGGAGCCATTAGTCATAGCTTATTTTGTCCATCACTTAAGGACTTCGACCAATATGACCAATGCACGTCCCAATGTACTGGGCTGCGTGCAATTCACTATAGTCGAGTACAACTCAAGTCTGCAGAGACCGCCACATAGTTCGTGGCAAAAATTACCCCGCTGCTCAGGATTTCCTTGTTACCAAAAGAAAAAAACATAAGCTAATCACCAGATGATATTACAGCTCCAAGAATTTCGCTGCCTGCGGTTCCTTTTATATAGTAAAACATAAAAAAAAAAGCTGATTTCGTCTTCTGTTGCGATTGCTCAGGGGAGTTCGTCGTGGTTCGCATTACTTCGGGACCACACAACGGGACTTCACGCGTAAATAGTGCTATAGTTTTGTCCTGTCAAACCGCGAACAAGGAAGCATTTACACTTTAAGAGCACCCGGTCTTCATACGTTACAACATCACTCTTCCTTCCAGCGCAGAAAAAAAAAAAAAATGTTCTCGCTGTCGGTGCCTTGAAAAGGAAATGTGAAAAAAGTACCGATGAAAACTCGAAAACGCGAAAGCTGTTCAAAATGAACAGCCTTGCTGTTGTACTGTAACCCTGCCCGCCTGGAGGAGTGTAGTTCCTCTAAAGATGGTCATATTGTTTGGCTCCAGCTTTCGTGAAATCAGTTGAAGTACGCAGTTAATCGGTGCCCGAGAGAGAAATTAGAAACAGTCCATGTCGGAGTTAGCCTCTGCAGCGCTTTGCTATCGCGAGAAGACAAGTTCGCGGAAATCTGTATTCTGGTGTCCAGTTTTTGTTGGTGCGCCAGAGGATAGCAGGTGCTCACAGAGCCGTCATCGGTGCGGCTGGCCGGGTAGTCGGTGCTCACGAACGCCCCTCGGGGACCGGTCAGGTTGTGCCACGATTGCGCCCCCGTCTTCTTGAAGACGTGCAGCTCCAGTCCGTGGTACACCACGGCTGGAGCGAGCGCAGTGGCGAAGTACCTGCAGCGGTGGATGCATGTAGGACATTCACGGATGGCTGGCGCCGGGACATAGGAAAAGGGGCATAAACTGCTAGGTACGTGTCCTGTCTCTGTGACACTACTCTTCGTGAAAATAAAAAAAAAAAATGTTGTGGTAATAGGGGCACACAGCAGTACAGTACGACCATTAGTCCGTTAGACTCCATTACGTTCTGTACTATCATGAAAAGCCGGCGTCATCCATGTCTGAACGGAGCGCTGGACAAATTTTTAGTGTGCCGGCTTACCACTGGCCCCTGTAGCGAGGAGCGACCACAACGTTTGAAGCTTTCTTAACGCTTGTGCTGGCTCATTCTGTGGTGTGTGCCTGTAATATCGGAAAACGACAGCCCCCAGGCCATACCAGCGGCGATCAAAGCGCATTGTTGTGCTGTCTGCTGACGAGCGCTCGATTTCGATTTCACATGGGGCATCACGTGATCCTGACAGCCTTCACAATTGTCTGATTGATAACGGAGCTATGCGCTTCGGTGGCAGCTCACATGTGGCATTTGTTAGCGATAGCATACTATTGTGAGGCTACAAAAGAACTTTGATGGTGCTCTATAGGTGCTATCTACTAGCACCACACACCGTGGTGTTCGCGCTGTTCTGTATATAGGAGGAAACAATATCAGAAGAACCCGTTTGAGAAGTTGCAGCAGAGGAAGCATTTCTGCGAGCAGTCCACGAGCTCTCGAAACGTCAGAAGGACGTCGAAAGACGACGCAGGCGGACTGCGCGCAGTGCTATGGCGTACCGCTGTTTAGCATATCCTTTGTCTCTTCGGCACGCTCTTGGACATGACACTGTGTACCATACAATGCTCACGTCTCATCGCTGAACCATCGCATGCTTTCTGGCGTGACGTACACAATAACTGGTGGCACCTGGTAGCGCGCATATATGGAAGCTGACATTGCATTATGCGGCACCGTGGCATCTCCATACTTGCAGAGCCTGATTCCAGCAGAATCTCGTTTTACGTTTGATTTATTTCTTGATCTGGCCCAGTGGATAATATATCGCCTGTATCGCTCGTTTATCGTTACTTCGGCTTTACCCAAGTCAGGAGTTCAGGCAGCGTTTTTCATTTTTGGGTAATATTGAATATTTAGAAGCGCTCGCGTCCAGTCAGGAGCACAGTGCCTTCAGATTCCGTGTGTCAGCAAATGAGAGTATTGTTCTTCCCTGCAATGTCTGCTAAGCGTTGAATTAGCAGGTGTGGACAAATATGGTTGTGCGCGGATATGTTGGCGTGGATTGACGTTTCCCGTTAACCTGTGGTCACTGCGGACATGGGGCAATGTCACGCAACTCCTCGAGTCAGCCATTTACTTCACAAACAGTCATCTATAACATCAGACATAACTTTTCCGCTCTTGTTTAAGAGCATCTTAGGCATGGAAGCCGCTTTTGGCGCGTTGCTGTCTGATGCTAGCTTGCGGGAAATTCAGCCACGCCGAACAGGGCTGGACGGCGAATGTAATAGGTTAGCATAGGCTCCAGACATGGCAGTAATCGAATTACAGTATTGAAATTACTGTAATTAGCCTTTTTGGTAATTTGTAATGTAATTAATTACGTTTTTCGTTTGGTAATTTAGTAATGTAATGAATTACTTTTGGTAGTAATTTCGCAGCAAAAGTAATTAATTCCTTTCGAAATTACTTTTACTGAAGTGCGTCTGGTCTGTTCCGGTTTTTGATCTGGTCTTGCTTTTGTAATGGAAAGATCTATAGGAAAAAGGGAAGGAATGGCCCTCTGGGACGGAATTTGGCGGAAAGACGAAAGAATGTGTGTGCTTCGCGTCTGGAGAACAAGTTTTTTTTTACTAGGTTTACTTAGTTTTTGCATGGATGGAAGGTAGTAATTTTAAAATAATTGAACTACTCAGTTAAAGTAATTGTAATGTAATTTCATTCCTTTTTGGAAGAAGTAATGAGTAACGTAATTTAATTACGTTTCTGCAATTTTCAGCAAAGTAATTAGTAATGTAATTTAATTCCTTTTAAAAAGTAATTTTGCCATGTATGATAGGCTCACCAGTAGGGGCTCTCTCGCAGACAGTGCGTGGTGGGACTGCGCCCCGTGGCATCGCACCTCCGCTGCCGAGAGAGCGGCGGGCACTCTTCCTCCGAGCACGTGCAGCAGAAGCCCTGAGGAGAACAAGTCGCTCAGGTGTGCTCGTGCGCGATCTGCGGACCTTTTCTGCGATTCTGTCTGAGCGCCAGTCACGTTGCTTCTACGCGTACACAAAAAGTACTTTCAAAGAGTAATTAAAATACACGACTAACTGCTCTAAATAAGTAGCGTCATCGAATTATTCACCCATCAAAAAAGTTGGGACATTGAATCACAATTATTTAGAAAAAATAATGCAACTCTATTTAAACTAGTTTAATTATGCGTGGGGTAAGTGAAGTAAGCATAACTACCACAAGCATTTCAGAAGGGCACATAATTTATGCTAAATGTAGAGTACGCAGCCTAGATTCGAAGTTAAAAAATTTCCTTGCTTTTCCGGCAGAAAGATCAAAGTTCTGCCGTCACAGACAACAGTGAGGTTTTTTCATAAACGTAATTTGGGAAATAATTCATTGCTTCTGTAGTCAGGTTACTGCCTGTTTTTAAAGGTCCCTGTAGAAATATTGAGCTTGCGCTTTGTCGATATTAATCGGGTACCACGTTCTAAGAAGCCCTTCTCGCAGTTCACGCAGCCTTTAAAAGCCGGAAAAGAGCCTGAAACCTGATACAGGTATCACTGTCACCAACCGATTTAGCAAATGAAATGCATGCGTCCACTTTATTGTACCACCGCGGATCCGAGAGGCTACGCTGCTCCGCTTTCACTTGAAAACGGTGATCACGGAGTCATTTTCGGTAAAGAAACGAGTTGGCATCGAGTAGCGCGAATACTTCTAAATTCATTATTTTTTTTAAAATAATATGTAGGCTCATGATTCTGGGATAACTTTTTAATTGTGAGAAAACAGTTGGATATAATGATAGTATAAGGGGCGAACAGATTCCCTAAATCTAAGGAAAACAGTGTAGATGGGTGAGAAAAATATTGAGGTGCGTCTGAGTTTCCTTCGAGTTGCAGATGTTTTTGCTGTGCAAAACACTAGGGAACTTTCATCTTTTTGTGCGGCAAGACAAAATATTCATAGCTGGAATTCTTCAATTCATGCTAGTACTTTCGAATTAAACTAACACGCTGCGGCCGCATCTTCTACGAAGCAGTGGTAGTATAGTAGTAACCTTGTCTGGTTACTGGAAATCAAGCATCAGGAAAGAAGCAGGCATATGTTCAAACCTGACGAGGAGGTACCCTCCGCTGATAGTCTAGCCTTATAGATGGTGAGACATCTTAGAAAACTAGGCGCCACTCAAACGGGGTGATGAAAATCACATAGATGAAGCGCATATCGATTGCCCCCTAATGTCTCCGACCTACCTTGGG
Organism: Amblyomma maculatum; assembly: GCA_023969395.1. Lineage (NCBI taxonomy): Eukaryota > Metazoa > Arthropoda > Arachnida > Ixodida > Ixodidae > Amblyomma > Amblyomma maculatum. The sequence goes on from JAJIZL010021418.1 coordinate 276,428, forward strand.
GTAGAGCTCGGCCGGGTCATAGCCGCACTGGAAAGACGCGATGTCATTCGAGTAGCACGCCTTGAGTGAGTCCGGCTGAGACAGGTTAGACGCTGTGTACACCACCTCCGCCAGCTTGCCGTTGACGCTCTGCACGCGAGAAATCACGTAGAGATGCACTTATTTGCATCGGGGGGAAATGCAACAGCAGTGCCCGCGTCTCCCAGAATCTGTAGAAAAGGTCTCCGCGAGTTAAGGTTAAGCTAAGTATGCATGTTTTTGAGGTAGAAGTTGTCCGCAAGTTGGGGTACGGAAAAGCGGCACGTTTCTTCAAAGAGGTGTGGTTTTCTCAGTTCTTGGACCTCACTCGTAAACATTTCTGTATTGCGTTCAGAGAGACGAATGTTTAAGACATGTGATAAGGAATGTATTCGGGCGAAATGAAAGGTATGACCAGTCATTCCCGCGTATACAAGGCTTCCTGGTGCTAAAGAAGTGCGGCTGGAAACACGTTGGTTCATGTTGTCTCTTTTTTTCTTCTAGCTACTATGTAGAAAAGGTCTCTGCGAGTGAAGGCAAAGGTGCGTAGTGCACGTCTTCGAATTAGAAGTTGTCCGCAAGCTGGGGTACGGAAAATTGATGCGTTTCTTTAAAGTGCGGTTCTCTCAGGTCTTGGACCACACTCGAAAACATTTCTGTAGTTTATTCAAAGAGACGAATGTTAAGATATGTGACAAGGAATGTATTCGGACGAAATAAAAGGTATGACCAGTCATTCCGCCGTATACAAGGCTTCCTGGTGCTGCAGAAGTGTGGTGGAAACACGGTGCTTCATGTTGTCTTTTTTATATTTTGTGCTACTATGCACGTAGGGGCACACGCGTCCACCTTTCACGAGATATAGTTTGATAATCAAATATCTTGCCATGCGGCTGCAAAATATATACTTAGTGAGGGATAAGGACGTGTTGTGTTTCTCCCTGTGGCGCCATGTAAAACACAGCAACGTTCATTTCACTGAACGCAACGTATCACGTGGGCCAGTGCACGTAGTAGCTTCGCAATGCGGTCGTTCTTTCTTTGCTCGACTGAAGTATCAGAGTGCTGCAACTACACAAGACAGTAACCCTGCCAGGTCTGTCAGAGGAGGTACTTGCCCCGAGGTAGTGAAAAGCGTGCGCGAGCACCACCGGATGCTGGTAGATCTTGATGACTAAGGGCTCGAGAAGCTTGATGCTTTCGCCGCTGTTATCATCTACGGCCTCGTCGAGGAACACGTACAGGTCTTCTTCTTCGACCTGCGTTGTCAAAAGAGAGGGGTATACGCTCAGATGTTCTCTCCAATGTCCACAGAATGTGTCTCAGCTTAGCGCAATAAGTTTCCACCCTGTTGCCAGCTTGCTTGTCAGGAGGGAAGGGCGTGTCCTCAGATCCGCTCTCCAATGCCCACGAAATGAGGTAGATATCAACTTGAGCACAGTGCCACCTCATCCTGTTGTAAAGCTTACTCAAAATAAAGAATTTCCTCATTTGAATCAAATAATGTGTAGATAAGCCTCAGCGCGAACATCGCTTATGTTGTTAGTCGCTACTACCCCGCGCTGAACATAGACGGCCGAACCTTTACATCACTATAACTTTCCATCAGTTCCTCAGTGCCCGTCGTGGGCCGACGGCCTAGGACTGCGGTGAGCAGATATGGAGCTTGAGAACCTTGACGGGAATGGTGCTGTTGGGAACCACTGGAGATGTTGGATACAATGACATCTTTTATTTGCCTGAGTGACTTGATGATTCCGTTCCGCTGTCGAATGAGGTATCAGACGACATTAAGACTTCGGAGATTGTTGAATGAATGTCTTAGTTCGAGCTTAGCATTTATTAGTACAGCAGAAAATCCGGTCAACAGCAGCATTGCAGTTGACAATCAATGCCACCTTTACCATCTGGCATTGGCAACCCACATCATCTCTGTAGTTTGCCCCCCAAGCATATCTCCTTTGTTTGGGCTGCGATATTCGAACCGTCTGAATGAGTCGCAACTTCCAGCTGGCGGCCATTGATCATGGGTGATATTGTAAAGGATTCTCTTTGGGATCCGTTGCTGTTTTACGTATTTATTTATATAGGAACAGTCGCATGCAGTACAGCTGCCAATGCATCAGATGGTTAAAAAAGACAAATATTAAGCAATGCTCAAAAGTGTTAAAATATTTGCATTGAACAATCAAAAGAGGGATCGTCAACACCACTGGATGCACGCACTAACTAACCACTATATGCGGCAAGCGGTCAATGCTGATGTTCTTCGTTCGGACGCTGGAAGCCCACGGCTTCATTACCCAACAACAGTGACTAATACCCCGCCGGAGTGGCGCAGTGGTTACGGCGCTCGACTACTGTTCCCAAGGACGCGGGATCGAATCCCGGCCTCGGCGGCAGCTCTTCGTTGGAGGCGAAAAGCAAGGCGCCCGTGTGCTGTGCGTTGTCAGTGCACGTTAAAGAACCCCAGGTGGTCGAAATTTCCGGAATCCTCCACTACGGCGTCTCTCATAGCCTGAGTTGCTTTGGGACGTTAAACCCCACAAACCAAACCAAACCAAACAGTGACCAATGTCGGAGGAACAAATGAATCCGAAATGAGAAGTACAATATGAATTCTTAGAGAATACTGCACCAGGTAGCCGGTCCTATTGTTCTATTGAGTCGGAAGAAACATTCGAAGTTCGAACTTCTATCTCACTATCTCTTGGCTTATCTATAACGTTCTCAACTTATTTTGTCGCAAGATATCCTGTCGCCTATGAATCAAGGCGTACTTTGGGTACGTTGGGTACGCCTCTGTATCTACACGTTTCACTCTAAACGCCGGCCCATTGAAATTATTGTACCAGTGGCACAATTCACTAATTTTGTGTATAGTCTCGTGGCGGCATATCGCTAACATCAACGCGGCGCCTTGCTCGCGGCGCGCGCCAGCTTTTGTAGTCATGCGCCGCGTGGTATACTCCGAGTTTCAATGGTTTCAACCTAGCGCTCCTTCTATTCTCCTTTGCTCGAACGCTGTGTAGCTTGCGTCAGACATTTCCCGCCCCCTACAGTCGTTAAGTCGTACATCGCGTACACGACTGAGTAATATTCTGGCTTAAGTATTTAATGGACATCACTGGATTTGCGAGCAAACTGCCGGCACGAAATGCGTGCGACGAGGAAAACACTTGGAGCACACCTGATTTCCATTGTCTGTGACAATGCGATGACATAAGAACCTCGCTGTCGCCTCGCTGTTAGCTGCCACGCACGACCGCACAATAAGTACCGTGTGTTACCAGACATAAGATACACTAGTGCACGCACAATGAGATGCACTACCACACACATCGTGATTATTCCTTTTATAAAATCTCAACTTTTTTTTTTGGGGGGGGGGAAGGGGTAGATTCTACCGGGGGCAGCCAACCTACGATGAAGGTGGCTGGCAGGTCGCAGCTGGGTCTTCCGTGTACCAGCTTTGGGAGGTGGCAAGGTCGTGACAACTTCGACTCCGGCTTTTCGCTTCTACGGGGCTCTTGTGCTATCCCATAATACAACGCGCTCGAGCGATTCATTCATTCATTCATTCATTCATTCATTCATTCATTCATTCATTCATTCATTCATTCATTCATTCATTCATTCATTCATTCATTCAT
>JAJIZL010021418.1:280108-293661 GCA_023969395.1 Amblyomma maculatum
CATTCATTCATTCATTCATTCATTCATTCATTCATTCATTCATTCATGAGGATGACCTGAGGCCTAGAGGGGAAGGGGGCGAGTGATGCTCACCTGGTCGGTGTTGTTGATGCGCAACACGACGCCCAGTTTCCTGTTGCACGACGTTAGGGCTGGCTCGGACGAGAGGAAACCGTGCACGGCGCTTCCGCTGCGCGACCGGTTGGACGGTGGGGCCTTGCACGGTACCAGGACGACCTTGGCCATGACATCGGGTGCTGCAGACGCTGCGAGTGCGCCGTACGCAAAGGCGAACAGGAGAGACAGCTGGGACCGCAAGGCACCGTCCATAACTACTGTGGGCATGCTTCTTTTTTGTCAGCGGTACAGTCCAGCGGATGGTGATGATGATGTTCGTGTTGGCAACCCTTTGGATTGGGCAACCAAACGACGCCTAGAGAACTGGATAAGGCATACTAGATAAATAGTGTTGGTGGCGTTGCGCCATGGCGGGACAGACTCCATCACAGTAGGGAATTGATTTGGCTAGGACCTTTCTGGTCTACCTGGTAAAAAAGGGAAGCCTCAGTACCAATCCATTCCAATCCAATGGTTGGGGATGTGGAAGCAAACGTGAAGGCAACAAAGCGATGACTTGTGTTGTGGAGGGAAATCTCCGTGAAGGCATACTGTCACCTACGTATAGCTATAGGCTAAGGCACTTGCAGAAGTTTTTCTTTTTCGTAAGGACCACCCGCCACAAAGGGGAAGCCAGAAATCCAAATCCAAGTGGTCTCTAGGATGTGGCTTGCCAAAAAATTATACACACACACACACACACACACACACAAAAAAACGAACTGCGTACACTCGCAGAATCACTATAGTCTCTCAGCTTTGATGGACCTGCACCTGGCCAGAGTCCACCAGTGTTGCAGACGTGCCTTGGTTATTGCAATGTCCGTGTCATGATCTCGCCCCGTTTCCTTGAAGCCCAGCTCATTAGAGAGGGTGGCGCATTCTCTTCCGGTTAAGCTGTGCCACGTAACGGCAAATAGGGGGAATTTTATGGCAACCTGATACGAGCAGAATTCAAAACTCATAGGCGAATCATCGTTGCTTTCTTGAGCCTGGAAGACAGCAGTTCCAGTCCCCTTGTGCGGACTAATTTATTTCTATTTTTTGAAACAAAATATTTGCAGCGTACAAATGATACGCCATGTTCGCTGGCTGTATTATATTTTTGGGTGCATTACTCTTTGATGCTTTTCAGACTAAGCAGCCGTTGAAAAAGCTGTGAGACGACTCAGACGAGCTGAAGTCTCCGTGCTATTTCTAGCCGCACGTGGCCATCGGTATAGCTCGCGCCTCTCTCTTTCAGTGACACTGACTGGCCATCCGATTTTTCCAGAGCTCAGGTCGCACTAATCACCGCACCCTTATAGAAAACTCTGTAAGGCGAGTTCTCCGTGGTATTCTGATCCTGGCTCTTCAAACGTTTGCCTGATGAATTCAGGCTCTTTGTTAGGATAATAGAATGACCCAGCAGTAGCGTAATGATGGCGACGATGATGTCCGCAGTCACAATGGCACATACCTGTCTGATACATCGACAGTTTTATCGCCAATTTCATCGTGCCTCCATCGGCAATGTCATAGTAATCGTGCCACGTCAGTGGCTGGGTATTAAAACCCAGCCCGCAAAAAGCGTGTGTTCTTGTCGCCTTATGTCAAACTGACGTGATGCTTAGTGCGACATAGCACTGTCCCTACATATTCTTTGCCCACAATTAAAGAAAAAGTCAGGAATTCCTTTTTTGATACATATAAGTACGTAACAAACATCAGTGTTCTGTCTTACCAACTTATCTGTACCCCTAGCTAAAAGTCACTCTCATCGGTGAACTAAATTCACTGGCCAAACTGCAGGTCCCAGCAGACTTATCAATTGTTCTGTGTACAAAGAAAAAATAGGTCATACCAGTCACAGTGCTATAGAGGTCGGAAAAATAATACGAGGTCAGGCTTCAATCATCGTAGTTAATACTTGTATCTAGGTCACGGTAAGAATTCCCGCGATACTTTTGTTAAACTGCGACGAATCGTAACACGCTTCGCTTTACTATGCTTATGAAGTGCTGATGGATTCAAATGGTCTAACCAAACACTGCGCCCATTGATTTGTGTCCGCACCTACTAGAGTTTTTTGCATACACTTATGACCCACTTTGAAGTCCCCTTGCAAGAATTAACTTGGTTTGTGCTAGTTGGTTCATAGCCATTTTTGATACTGAAGACGCTGCGAAGGGGCGGAGAACAAGGAAGGAACGCGAAAGCAACGGGAGAAGTGTGCAAGTGTGAAATTTCCTTTCTTTTTTTCTTAAGCGCAGTCTTCAGTATAAAAAAATTCGAGGACTCTTTGGCGACTAAAATGATAAAAGGCGAAAGCCTGAGTGCTGCATTTTGCTACGCGACTGTTGCTCATGTAGCGATGAATGCTGCTACGATAAAGGGAGTGACTACTCTTTCACATTCTGCGAGAGCATTTATTCACTGAATTCTGCTTGGCAGCGACGAGATCGCACTCTTTGTATCTTCGCAGTTCTACGTTTACTGTTGTGTGGTTGATTTTACCGGGGGCACGGCATTAATTAGTAATTAATTAATTATGCAACTATTGCCAATTAGCACTTATTATTTGGGCATTAATTTATAAATAATAAGTATTAGTCAGTTATTTAGCAATTAATCATTTGCGCAACTACTGCCAATTAGCAATTAATAATATGTCATTAATTAGTAATCCATTAGTAAGCAGTATTTAGTAATTAATTAGTAATTGATGATTGATATGCATATGGCCATATAAGGCACGCATTTGCGCATACTGTGGTGGTGCTCTCTAAGTAAGCCTGTTCTGTGTGCATGGAAAACTAGCTGTGTCGCATTTTATCTTGAAAGCGTTCGGTCAACACTAGACTTAATGAGTGCGTATTTCATGCTTGTAGGTCAGCTTTCGTGACCCCACAAAGATATTGCATCCACTGGCAAAAATTTCGTTATGATTTACCGACATTAAAGCCAAAGCAGCATCAAAGATCAACTAGGCCGTTCAAGAACCATATTCTTGTGTGATGTGAGATCAAATGTAAAAAGCAAGCGATAATCTTTGTGCTATTTCTCTGTAAGAATGGAATGAGAATAAAGTTAACCTCTGCAGCGTATCACCTTGTGCTTTATTCCCCATTCACTCACTTTACCCCGGAAGAGTTTTCTCGGATAATAGCTCTGCAATTAATGTCTTGATGCCGGTCCGCCCTTGCCTGCTTGTATTCTAAAACGCCAGCCTCCTTTCAGCCCGCATGCCGTCGGGGTCATTTTTTTCTAGCTGAAGGGACTTAAATGCAATTCTCCCTTCATTTTTTTTCCTAGTCAGGTGATTGTGTTTCGTCTCGCGCGAATTTGATTCGGGTGCGGACTCAGCTGTTCAAGTGAGTCAGATATCACGCACCGATTTATCTCGCGTTCGATTTATCCCAGGCCGGGCTGTTCCCTCGGTCTAAGTTTCCCGATGTCACCGAGTGAAGAAGCGAATGCGATTCGTGATCTGGGGCCGGTATCCGCCGTCAGTTTCCTCGGAGTTCCGAGGGGAAGTGCTGCCGGTTCCTGTCGCCGTTCCCCATAATGGCACTGGGAGAAGACAATGCAGCTTGCGGAAGGAACCGTTCCATTTCGAGTTCCTTTGAGCTCGATTCTTATTCTTTTCGGTTAGATATTCTTCCTAGCGCTCGGGCGTTTCTTCCTTTTCGAGACAAAGCTGCCTGGAACGGACTTATGTGGTGAAGAGACGGCACCGTGATGTGTCAGTTCAATATGAAACAACGTAATTCAAGCCCGTGGAGAGACTCCCACGGGCCTTTTTCCGGTCTCCAGGGCTGGCTACGTCTCTTTCTTTTGAGACGCCTGTGGATGATGTCATCCTTGGATAGTTCGGTGCGCAGAGACAACTGAAAGCGCCACTCGACTTGCTTAGGCACAGCCGCGGGGAATGCGGATCTTTGGGCAGCGGCCACTCGAAATAAAGAAGTTGAGACTCCTAAGCCACTTTTTTGTTCACTGTGCATTGACAGCCTTTTTCTAAAGAACTTGAAGACGAGAAGACCAGTCATCTTCCGGAGTTTGACACTTACTGATGCTAATTTAGGCCCTCTATACGGTTTAGAAACGAAATCTCCGGGCTGTTTATATTTGATAATAGGTGCTCATTCTCAAATACGTTAAGAGAACATTACATTGAAATTAGAGAAGATTGAAACTAAAGGTATTACGTCGCAGACAATTACTAAAACTTCAAAAACTGCTATGGAATCACTTTAATCGGGAGGTGCGCACAGTGATCCCGTCTGCTTAATGCATTTCCTTTGACTCCTTAACACTGCTTTTTTCCACCGTATTATGAGTAAGAGAATTCTTCTGTATACTGGTTACAAAAACACAGAACGAGAAGTGGAATTATAATGAAAATCATAAGCAAGAATTCAACGACTGATTTCCTCAAAGAAGCGTAAGGACTGATCGCACTTTCACCAACAAGATCACCTGAGAAAAATAGCCAGAAATAGCCAGAAAAGTCCTTCGCTTGCACGCACTTTGTAAATAACTACTTTCTATATATATAAAAAAAAATAAGAACGAGGACTAAGCTGTCGTGGTAACACCTAACTGGCTTAGTAAACACAGGCTGAAAACGCCCGCACGAATCGAAAAAGGGCAGGAAAAAAAAAAAAAAGCGCCATTTTCGTCATTGTTCACATGGAGCAAGGCTTAAGGAACCAATGCAGCAAGCCAGTCGTTGTCACCTTCTCGTTTGACCTGCGAAGTAAAATGACAGTATTGATGCTCGTTAGGGCCAAATTTCCGATGACATGCGCTACTACTATAAGCACAATTTCCCCGAAGTACTTTGGGGGAACGCACACTTACCGTCCGACCCACGGGCGTCTCTTCAGCAGCTGTGCTTCGAGGTCAGGTGTGGGCGATAGCAGATTTTAACACGCATTGCTATATTCTCTTTGTTTGAGGGCGCTTACAAAGTCGGCTGCAAGCACCCCATAGCAAAAAGCGAGGTTTGTTTGTTTTTGTTTACGGGGTTTAACGTCCCAAAGCAGCTCAGGCTATGAGAGACGTCGTAGTGGAGGGCTCCGGATATTTCGACCACCTGAGGATCTCTAACGTGTACTGACATCACACAGCACACGGGCGCCTTGCTTTTCGCTTGCATCAAATAATAATAATAATAATGCTCGTCGCGATTTGAAATGTTCTGTTACATTCTAATTGGAAGTTGTAATAGTTGTGAAAAATAAAGTTCCTGGAGGGTGCTTAACGGTCTTGAGCTCGAAATTATTGCTGTTACTGACATAAATTTAGAGCAAACAAATTTACTTTCACCAGTGATTCCACAGATGGCCCGAGGTCACCTTTGCTACGAATGACGCACTTTTTTGTTGGTGTGTATAACACATTGAGCGATGTTTAACGCTCTCATTTATAGTTGGTTTGGTTTGGTTTGGTTTGTGGGGTTTAACGTCCCAAAGTGACTCAGGCTATGAGACACGCCGTATAGTGGAGGACTCCGGAAATTTCGACCACCTGGGCTTCTTTAACGTGCACTGACATCGCACAGCACACGGGCGCCTTGCTTTTCGCCTCCATCGAGGGGCACTAAGCTCATACTCATCCGGCTGGTGCGTTTATTCGCCATGTGGCGTCTAGAGCAAAAAAAAAACAAAAAAAAAACAACAACAACAACGCAGAACTAAAAAAAACTTCTAAGCAATAACGTTAGCAGCCGTATAAAAAACACAAAAATAAAAACGGGGCCATGGGATGAAAGAACACAAAACACATTGTGTGAACTGCTTTTCCTTTTCTTTTCTGGCGGCTCGTGATGCATGTCGGGAAAATGCGCCGAAATCTGGTTTTTCGCGCATCCTTTCGCCAGCGGAAGTTCTCTCACCTACTTTCGTAACAAGGTGACCTCGGACCATCTGTGGAATAACTGGTGAAAGTAAATCTGCGAAGCTCAGACCGAGCCCAAAGAAATTGTTCGACTGGCCGAAGATGCCGCCGGAGTCCAAGAACTACCGCGGCCTGCAACTAAGGCGGCTGTCCCACCTTCTGGGTCTAACCCCCGAAGAGCGGGATAGTCACTCTGTTGGACAAATAAAAGTTCTCTCTCTCTCTCGCCTACTTTTGCCGGCGGTTGGGCCTGCTGCTTAGTGATCGATACGCTCCCGCTGCGCCCGATGTGCACGCGCTAATATCCCCGGGGGTCTTCGTGAAGGACCTCTGTAGAAGGGCGGTCGTCCAGCCGCCCTGTATGTAAGGATCGATGCCTGCCCGTGGGTCAAGGTAAACGCGAGCGTGAGAGGCCTTCAAGAGGCAGCGCAGTGCAGCAGATCCGGTCGGGAGAAAATCGGGCAGGCATCGATACGCGCATTTGAACGATTCTCTAATCCGCGTCCGCGAGATGTTGACGTGGTGGTGCTCGCTAATCTATTTTTTTAATGCACGAGAGGCTAATTTTTTTTTATTTTAGATGATACGGATGAATATGGTAGTCACAACCCTGTTAAGAACCGCAACTTATTCATTGATGTTGACTGATACGCTTAATTAAGTGCTCAACATCGCGTACTGATAGTTTGGCCGGACCTTTATACACGCCTTTGGCAATTAGGTGACCTAATTTGAGCACACTAACTAGCCGGGTAACAAGGTTTACTCGGACAATACGCTGGGTTATGCTACTAGAAAAGTGTTTGTCCTTTAATCATTCACAGGGCGGCATCTTCGCATGGAATTAGAAGCGATAATAATTAGCTCGCGGGATAGAGGACGTTTTAAAACGCAGCACATATATGTCACAAGTGAAAAAAATTCCGAGAGCACTGTGGCATCTAAACTGCAGAAATGCGAAATCCTAAGCGTTGCTGGTTCACACGGTGCATCAGATTTGCTCTCATTATTATTATCAGCTAAATGCACCGTCATTAGCATTGCTAATATCACCATTGTCATTATCACTAATCGCAGCGTCGTTGTCATCGCAACTATCATCCTCACGGTAGACAAGGGGCATTATGATGTACGTTTGACGACATATCGCCACGCAGAGCCACCACGTTCATCGAAGTCTCTGTTCAGAGAACAGTGTGCCATGGTGCGGGGAGTATATGCCTCGCAGGATCGACCTCCTGCCTGGTTAACTTTTCTCGATCCATATGTATTTGTCTCCCGGAATTTTGATGTGTGGGCAGAGGGAGAGCTCGATGCAGGTGCGACTGTATGTGTGACAGGTTGCGAGATGTTGCTTGAAGTACTTCTATGCAAAAATGAAAAAAAAAAAAAAAAATATCCCGGGCGTGGTGCAGTTGGTTAAAGTTACTCGGCTGGGGATCCAAGGGATGAAGGTTGGATTCCCGGCCGGTAGCGAAAGGATTTATGTTTATTTCTATCTTGCTCACGGTAGACTGACCGATGACGTCACCAGATGTAGACGTCACAATCTCGCGGTATTCCTCAGGATCTCGCGAAGAAGTGTGACGCTTCTCGTGGCTGGTCGGACAGGGTCATGACCTTGAGTATGAGCCATTAAATGCTTTCGCTTTAAAATTTGGATTTCGAAACCAGAACACCATTATAGTTCTCAACATTTTGACAAACGTTGCGATGCTGCAAGTGATAGCACTGAGCAATGTAGCCAAATTCGCAGCGTCAACGTTGCCGAGTGTGGGTAAGCTGACGATTGTTGTAGTTATGTCGCTTCACCTATTGATTGAGGATTGGAGAACAGCCTTGTGCACGTTACAGAAAACAAGTAATCAATTGCAGTTGCAGTGACTTCATCTGAAATGTACCTGATTTCAACGGTGGACTGCAGACTACGTAGAGAACTGCAGAGACGTTATGGGTTTCTAAATCAGAGTTGTACGTAATTGATTACCTGTAATTAATCACAGTTTTGTGTAATTTTGTAACGAATTTATTACTTTACCAGACAGTAACCTTTAGGTTAATTTAATAATTATTTTTTAGTAATTCATCGTCGACAATCAATTATTTCTTTCTTTAAAACTATACAGGGGCGAAGCGTCCGTGACAACGTGATTGGGTCGAATTGTTTGGTCGCACTACGGTGCACATGGCTGCCTTGCGTGTCGCGATGACGTTGTAGGAGCTCCACCAGCTCTTGGCCGAAGAATTGAACCGGCCTTGCTTTGAGTCCACACTAGAAGCCGTGTCTGGTGCTCCCAGGAAAACACACACAGACGAGTTTCAAGCCTTTCAGGGCCCTTATTTGGAACGCCTTTTTACGATGCCTCCAACGAAGTGCGGCACTTCATAGAGGATGTAGAAACTGGTATTGAAGCTTTGCGCAAGTGTTCATACGGTGCAACAACGCTCTATATAGCGCTTACATTGAGATAGTTTTCAGCGTAGCGGACGATGTTTTGAAAAGGAAGCTTTGAAAAATCAGCGACAACATTTAAAAACAACTCCCGTTGAAAATTAACGTGTAAAGAGAATTGAAGCAAGGCGTCAGAGCGAGTTCGTGATATGGAAATAAAGTTCGAATAGTAATCGATTACTGGTCGAATACTTAGGAGTATCCCCCAAGGTGGAGTAGATTTGTAATAAGGGAGTAATTATTCCTTGACATCCACTCAAGCGCAACCATACGGCTAAAAAGGAAAGCTACACAGCTTTCTCAGAAACTTCGTAGTTACAAAAAACTTCGTCCTGATCCTGGAGTCGAACCCGGGATCACCGCCTTTCCGGGGCAGTCGCTCTATCATCTCAGCTAATCAGAACGGTCTTGCTTAGCAGGACCGTCTTGGTTAGGACGGTCCTAACCGATAGTTTGGCCGATACAAATTACAGACTTGGACCTTTGGAATTTCGATGGAGGAGAAACACAAGGCGCCCATGTGCAGTGGGATGTGAGTGCACATTAAAAAAAAAATACCCAGGTGGTTGAAATTATACAGTATGAGTCGTTTTGGGGCTTTCAATCACAAACTAAAAAACAAAAATTAAGAATGGTTCAACGCTGCTACGCTGTTGAACCGAATATGGAGCGATAGCGTTAGGGCTGACCGAGCGTTCTTCTATCTAAATTCGGACCCGGACACGGTACGCAGCAACCGCCTGACGTAGTATTGTTTTCGCAATAAAACATAGCCTTTTGAAAGATATAACAATGCAATTCATGAATTGATGAAGCGTATAGTAAGTTTGCAAAAAGGCATATTAACCGCTGTTTTAAACTCTAAATATGCACGAAAAACAGTCTGTTCATTGCCTTGTCTTGCGCTTTCAAAGTCGCAGTACAGCGCCGTCGCTTTCGACGTCAGCGTTCTGCGTATCGCCGGCGTCGCGTCTCCCACCAGCGAAACGGGAGCGGACGAAAGACGTGAGCTGCGTTCCAAGGCTGCGACCCCCTCTAGCTTGGACGGCGCGTAGACTGCATCGGGGACAACAATCGCAAACGCAGGAAGGAGGAGAGAGATGAGGAGGAGGAGGTCCCCTGCGGCGCTAGATATGCATTACGCATGGCTCCCGGACACACACCGGCGCACAGCGCGGAAAGAGAAAGGAACAAAAAAAGAAATTGGCTGTATTAGTTTGATCGAACTGGGCGGTGTGCACGCGCGGTCGAACGCAGTGATCTCTGGGTGGGCCTGCAGCGCCGGTCCTTCGCGCCGGAGCGGGCCGACATAGCAGCAGGAAGGGGACCCCCCGTCCGATGATATGGGGTGACGACAACGACTCGGCCGCCCCACTCGTTGCGTGTACATGCGCGCGCGCGCTCGCGCTTGCGTGTGCCTGTGCAGTGCTGGCCTGTGCTGATGTGACGTACAAGGCCGCGCTCTCCGACGTGGTCGCCGCGCCTGGACAGTGCGCTCGGATTATGCCACTTCGTGTAAAACAACAAGGTGAGATGCGTAGGCTACGACAGCGAAGATCGCTCGTATACGCTGACTGCGGCATATTTTGTTTACGCAGTCTTCAGGAGCACGTAAAGCAGATGTACTTACAGTACACGCAGACTTAATACAAATGAGGCCATCATGTCATTGCTCAGACAGCAGTCGGAACGTTTATTCACGTCACGTTTTCCACTGAGCAGGCAAGCATTTCTAAGTTTTATGCTCTACAAACTTTGGCGTCAGGAGATCTGTAATTCAGTGCATGCAGCGTTCTTGCGTCCTTGCTCTTTTTCTTGTCTCTTAGGGTTGCTGCAGTTAGGGGCTAACTTAACCAATGTTATGCATTTGTGCCGTTTGCATGAGCCAAGCTGTGTATGCAGTTTGTGCGGAGCTTGGAAGTGCTTGATAGCAGCGTAGCCTTTTAAGCGCATGCTTTCCAGGCCTATATCGGCGGGCATCTGTGTCTACATGCACGTATTCATATAGGGAGACCAGCAAGGGCAACACATGGCGGCAGAATTTCGCTGGAAGTTCGCTTAGATTTCTTTGAATTGCCGCTTCAGCACTGTCAAGCTTGCTCACGCATGCTACATGCACCGTGTGAATATGTCTTCAAGGTGAACATAGATTACTTCGTGACACGAGAGTGGCGAAAACTACCAAGAAAGAAAGCACGAATGTTGACATTGTGTCCCATATATTTTTTTGCAGATACGTTCCTAATATCATGCAACACTGTTTGCCTAGCCAGGAAAACGAAGAAATTACTTCGGCGTGGCTGAAGTCATGTACAAGAATGTAATTTGATACGGTTTGGTTTGGTTTGTGGGGTTTAACGTCCTAAAGCGACTCAGGCTATGATGGACGCCGTAGTGGAGGACTCACGGAAATTTCGACCACCTTGGGTTCTTTAACGTGCACTGACATCGCACAGCACACGGGAGCCTTGCTTTTCGCCTCCATCGAAAAGCTGCCGCTGAGGCCGGGATTCGATCCCGCGTCCTTGGGAACAGTAGGCGAGCGCCGTAACCACTGCGCCACCCCGGCGGGGGTAATTTGATACTGTTGATATATGTATGCATACATGCATATTCATATATGCACAACACACCGACCGAATTTGCGTGACGCGGTGATGATGCAAAGACAAAAGAAGTATACAGTTGCGTTTTTAAATGTAAGCATATTTGAGAGATCTCTGTGGGCAATAATTGATAATCGATTCACAGGAAGGGAAAGGCGCTGTATCTGTGACACTTGCTTCTGTGGACACCTGAACCGCGCCGTGAGGGAAGGGAGGAAGGGGGGAGTGAAAGTGAAAAGAGAGAAAGGGGAGCCATAGTGGAGGGGTACGGAGTAGTTTCGACCACCTGGGGATCTTTAACGCTGACATCGCACAGCACACGGACGCCTCTTCGTTTCGCCTCGATAGAAACGCAGCCGCCGTGGTCGGGATTGAACCCGGGTACTCCGGCACAGTAGTCGGGCGTCTTACCACTGCACCACCCCGGCGGGGCTGTGTGGGCAAGCCGAATACAAAACTTACGGATAACAAAGCGAAATATCAGGTAAAATGAATGGGAGTGGAGGTTTACCTGGAGCGCCATAAGAAAAACGACTCGCAGCAATCTCACGAGCGAGAGCTTCGAAAGGGCCCGCACAAAACCTTTCATCGCGCTTTCGCTTCAGGCGCATCGCGAGGCTTTTTCCTCGAAACCCTTTCGCTGCCGCGGAGCCTGATGACTTTCCGCAAACAATCACCCGTGACGCAACGCCCGCACGGTGATGTCACGAACGAGCGGAGGAGCATGCAAACGTGTTCGGTGCAGCGGGTATAAGCGCATACTCTGGATGATGGGGGAATGCCAGCCCCGCACTGCATTAAAAGCTGGGATTCGATGGCCAAATGCCCAGTACTCAGTCTGTCGTATTTAGGGGAATCCCCTAAGGCTGAGTGCATTTTGCTCGAGGAGATAATTGCTGATCAGCATTCGCCTGAGCGCGAAGGACGACTGAGGAACATACATACATAAACCTTTATTCATGAGGATGACCTGAGGCCTAGGGGGAAAGGGGGTGGGTTAGGTGAGGTTGAGGGCGCCAGACTCCGACATGAAGTCTAGCAGGGTACTAAGTTTGCGCTTGGCGTTGGTATTGGGGGCTGTGTGGCACGCTACACATCTGCTCACCACATTCACAGTTACGACTGAGGAAAGTTTTAATGCTTATTGCTTTGCTGTACAGCCGTTTGGTGTTGCTTAAGTAGATGCTAATTAGTACGAGTGAAACTAATTAAAACAGAACGAAGGACTGCACACTAGGAAGCAGTCATTACAAGCGCTGAATATCAAGTAGTGGATTTTGTTTTAAAGAAGCTCCGAACATGCATAGGTTTTCACGCCATGAAAATAAAAACAAAGAAATGCGAGAGCGTGTCATGAGACATTGGAAATAGCGTGCCCAGTCCGCTTGTTGAGGGTAACTGCGAAAGGGAAACACAAAACTAATGCAATCGCAAAACGACATCAAAACATGCGTAAACAAGCTGAAACAAAATTCGCAACACGCACATCAGACAGCTAAAGTTATCGGAAAAGTGCGCGTCGGAAACTTGGCGACCTAAAAATGCGATTTCCTATGGAAACGGTGATGAATGGCGCCATCGCACAACGTTTTTTTTTTCTTCTGGTGATGAATGCTTCTTGAATCTCGTGCGCACGTTGGCCACGATGCTTCGTTAGGAAATAGTAACCCTTATAACATCTATAATAAATTGCAAGGTTGTGTCGCTTCTTGGGACTTGGTGGTAAGTTCTAACCTTGCTGTTTATTCCGACCGGTTTTCAGTGGTCGTGTCTGTTTGTCTCCTCTCTTTCGCCATGCTTTAAGCTTGAACGAGCTAATTAAGATTTACTAGGATGCTATTAAGTACTCTGGTGTGAACTAAGAAATGCTAGAAGATGACGAGAACACAATTTTCTGCTATTTCATCTTGCACTAAAACGCCGCTTGGTGCGAGTCGACGAATACAATAGACGCGAACCAGCTCAAGTGCCGTTGAACTTACTACAACTTTTATTTTTCGTGATAAACTTTGTGAGCTATGTAAAGAAGCTGGGCATTCAAATTCGAAAATATAAATCGGTCACAGAAAGAGATGAGGAATCAGTTAGCAACTGTTATCCTATGTCGTGCAGCATTCGCGAGGCTGTCCTGTGGGCGCTTCACTCTTTCGACAAGTTGTCTGCGTTGTCCACACAAGCAGATTCTGATGATATGTAATGGGATGAATTGACAACCCTGGAACGTGATAGACTTGTGCTCTGTTTAGAGCGAGTGGCGTGTCCACGTCTCTATCATCCAAGTCACATTATCTCGGCTGCACAAGAAGGCTCCTCAATGCAATCGTTCGTGAGCCGCAATACGACGGCATTCGGGCAGCCAGAGGGCGTTCATATCCGAGATTGCGGCTTCGGCTTATTCCTTTCAGAGACAGTGAATGCTAATTAAAAGTCGAGTGAAACTCATCACACAGATAAAGGAAGCTCAGGGATACCTCGCCTCGGTTATCAGTTATTAT
>JAJIZL010021418.1:300992-316982 GCA_023969395.1 Amblyomma maculatum
CAATGCACAAGTACATATGTTGCCATCTGCACCTTTGCATTAGCGGCCGCAGTAAGCGGTCACATATTATATCCCACACAGAAGTAGCCCAGTGGAGGGCTACTGCTAGCCCTCTTGTAGAATTCTTTCATGCCATCAAAAAAGACGAAAGGCTGGTTGTGTCAGTCGAGTGCAACCTTGTCACCTGCCAAGGTTGGTGCACGGAAGAGCCGCTGCGAAATTCGACCTGCCACCTGTGATGGTTTGGAGGGGGGAAACTGCGGAGAGAGAGAAAAAAAGCTTTTGGAGGACACTTAAGCTGCGCCTGAATGAGTATGACACGATACATAATTAATTCCCGAGCAGTGCAAACTATGGGCCCAAAGTAGGACCAATATTGAAATAGGTTGGGGATGCACTGGTCTTATGAAGGGCCGGAAATTGAAAACACAGGCCAAATATTGGGCAGATGGTTTTTTGCTGCCTGGTATGGCTCTCGTTTGCTTTTCTTCTTTCGCGTACAGGTAGTTTCCGGAAATAATGATTGATGACCTAGACAGAAAAAGTAGAAAGGTAGGTTTAAAAATCAATATGCAGAAGACTAAGGTAATGTTCAACAGCCTCGTGAAGGAACAGCAGTTTACGTTAGGTAGCGAAGCACTGGGAGTAGTAGGCGAATATGTCTACTTAGGACAGGTAGTAACCGCAGATCCGAACTATGAAAAGGAAATAACAAGAAGAATAAGATTGGGATGGAGCGCATTTGGCAAGCACTCGCACATTACGACTAGCAGCTTACCGGTATCGCTAAAGAGGAAAGTATGTAACAGTTGCATCTTACCTGTACTCACCTATGGGGCTGAAACGTGGAGGCTAACCAAGAGGGTTCTACTTAAGTAGAGGACCACTCAGAGGGCTATGGAACGAAAAATGTTAGGGGTGACATTAAGAGATAGGAAGCGTGCAGAGTGGATCAGATAAATAACTCAAGTTACCGACATTCTGGTGGAAATTAAGAAGAAGAAATGGGCACGGGCAGGACATAAAGAGAGGATAACCGATGGTCGCTTAGGGTAACAAACTTTCCAAGGGAAGGAAAGCGTAGCAGGGGGCGGCAGAAAATTAGGTGGGCGGATGAGGTTGAGAAGTTCGCAAGGCTCAAGTGGATGCAGCTAGCAGAGAACCGTGTTAAGTGGAGAAATATGGGAGAGGCCTTCGCCCTGCAGTGGGTTTAGTCAGGCTGCTGATGATGATGATGAGCTCCTGCTCACACATTCTTAACATGAACTACGCTACCACACTGTCCAGCTACCGGTCGTTTAGGTGACCCCTTAAATAGACATAAATAATCGCTCTAACCACGGCGTATGAACGTGCTTGCATATATGGCCTTCAGAGTGGCGTGCCTGTTTGGGAATCGAAAAGCCCAGGGAGGTTGATCCCGTTCTTATTCCGCCTCAAATAAGCAACCAGATTTGGCACGTATTTCTGGACTTTTTGATATTATGTGGTCTTGCTATGTTATACAAACCATCAAAGAAACAATGCACGGTCATGTCGCATGCCAGAGTCATGCCCGTCTCTTTCAGTCACAACGCCGAAGCCAACACCGAATACGTCAGATTTTCTGCATTGCGGGGCCATAAAGGCTAATTGCAATGAAAATGTCAGCTGCTAAAGAAAACAATTTTCCTGTAGTACATCAAGATGGAGTGCTAAAAGCAAAATATGAGAGGCACTTTTGACATGAGTAGGTAAGAATCTGGTTTCTAAAATCGGCGTTTTCGAAACTGAAAGCAGAAAAAGGGCGGCCATTACAGGTTGCCGGAAGTGACGTAGAACCGGGCGTACTTGAGGCATTTTCCTCCAGGCCATCGCTATAGCGTTCTAGAAATCGCTGTGGTTTGCTGCGTAGAGGTCGTTTCGAGTCCGTATTTTTTTGCGTTTCTGAAAAGTGGGAAGCGTCAGGACTGAATATTGTAGTGTGAAACCTGAGCCACACGTTCGCCGATCTAATAAAACCACTCGAAGAACAGCGCTGACAAAGAGCGCGCCAAACAGGCTCGGCATTGAAAATTCACGTGACGGGATCCCGTCCGACTGATGCTTGGAATTATTTGAAGCCAAGAGAGCTGTGTGTCTTGATGGAAGCACTGAAAACAGGATTTACATAAACGATATGGGTACGTCTTGGTTCGCTGTACTCTACAAAGAAATGTGACTTGTGTGTGAAAAGGGTAACGACTATTTCCTCGCATGAATAAAGTCAGAAATAAGCGCGCTGTGCTTCCACCTTTCTGTGTCTGCATCCTTTCTGTGCTTTCACAATGCTGCAGTGCATAGGCCATTAACCGAAACCCTACCGTTTATGAAAGCAGGGCGAAGCTATTTGCAAGCACTGCCTTAACACACCTGCTAGACTATAGGGGGGGTGTGTGTTCGCAGGTATTCCTTTTCGCTCACTTTGTACTGTTTCGCTTGTCAAATATAGTTAAATATAGATAAATATAATATAGCTAAATAAATAATATAATATAATTTATAATATAATATAAATATCATATGGTTAAATACAGCTTGTTAAATATAGTTTTTTGCTAGTTAGTTATAGTCAACTTCGAGGCTTCTGCAGATAAAATGCATTTTCTTTTTTTTCTGGCGATGTTTGCTTCGTCTTAATTATGCGACAGTTACCGAACTGCACTCTAAATACATGGACTTTTATTAAAACTTCTTAACATTTGGCATCGCGTACAGGTTACTGCAATATTTTTATTTACAATTTGCCAGGTATGAACAATATCCATTGTCTCTCTCCCTCCGTTACCAGATGATTTCTCCGGGAAAAGTATTTTTGCACCCAAATTTTTTCTTGTGGTACTGGACGATTTCCATCACCTGTTTTGCGAAACCTTCATTCGAGAGGTGCGCTACTCACGACCCATCTTCTTCTTTTACTTTTCAGTTCTTCATACATATTTACAGAAAATCACATTGCGCGACGAAAATTACCCGACTTTATTCATTTCATAAAGACTTGCACGAGAGCTCGCCCGCATTTTTCCAACAGAAGAAATATTCGGGGGTAATAGGCGCAAGTTCGCATAACGAAGGCCACCTCACTGATTTGCTCATTCTAAAAATATTTTTGGCAACAGATGTTTCCAAAACAAGCCGGCGCAGTTCTTTGAGAATGTTTTCATTTATTTGGGACTGCTCGAACCCATTTATTCCAGGTTTGTACCGAACCGAGCAATGCGGAGAAGACAGAAGCTGTAGTTTTAAAGCTCGCTTAGTGCTTCTGAACAAGCGAAGAAGAAGTAGAGAAGAAGACTTCCATTCGCCAGGTGCAACGCAATATTGCCGAACCTCGCCAACACTGATGAATTCCCCGGTGGTACCACCCCGAAAGACTCAGGAACGACCACCGCCCGACTCCAGCCAATCTACTCGAAGGCGATCAGGCCCAGGGGCGAAGCAACCGAAAGCAAAGCCTCGCGGTGAGTCGAGGAAGAACAGCGGGGACAAGTCACGCTCCACTGCTGAAGCTGTCCCCAAGGGTTCCAGTAGTTCAATGACTACTTCAGATCCGACCAAAGGTAGTAAAAAGAAGACGATTAAGAGAAAAGGCTCGGTGGTGAACGATGATGTCCGGCCTATTGGGGGTAAGGACACAGCGACTGATGGTAAGCCCGTGCCGAAGCGCCGTACGAGCCTGGCAAAGGACACCTCCCATCCGCCCCCCAAGACTGATGAGATGTTGGCGCAAATAGAAGACAGACGCACGTCGATAGCCTCGGCACGTCGCACTGTGAAGAAGAACCGTCGTGGTTCTCCTCGCTGTGCAGTGAAAGGGGAGGACACCACTGCCGTAAGCTCGAACATTTCTAGGAAAGATGGACAGGTGTCAGCAAAAGATGGCAGCATCAAACGACCCGAAGCAGCACAGCGGCGGAACCAGACCCCGGTCAAAACTGCGACGCCATTAACCTCTCGCCCCATGCAAGATCACACTGTTCTCCAGGAGCATTCCCCTCATGACTCTGCTGTTCGCACGCCTGTGCCGGCTCAGAGAAGGCGTATTTCTTCGACACAACGTTGCGTTGGGCCCACGCTAGCCTCTGCTTTTATCCGGCCTTCGGACGGTGGCGGCAGGAGAGACCTTGCAGCGAGGCCTGTGGTCAGCGCTGGTCTTTTAGTAGTGGGAAGCAGCGGCGAAATTCGGGCAGAAAATTCGGGAACGGGGTCGAAGCCTCAATCATGCCTGCTACCGAGGAGAGAGGAGCCAGACAGGCAGGCTGTCGCTCCAAGAACGGCAAGTCCGTGTCCTGTGTCAGTTCCGCTGCAAGCGGAATTTATTGTCTCCAAGAAAGATGGTCTCTTGATCGAGCGACCAGAGGCGACGCCAGCCGTTCTGAACGAGAGAAGACTGCAACCCGTACCACTTCGTCGGTGTCTCTCTCGTCCCATATCTGCCGAAACCCCTCCTGCTTCAAGCTGCCAATATTCACTGGAACCAAACCTAATCAACAGAAGACCGGAAGAGCAAGCTGACGTCACAGTGGCTGTTGAGGAATTCGCAATAAGCTCCATTGCTGACAGACCTTATGGCACGGAACTCTCCCCTATGCATTCATCCGAAGTCACAGTGTCTGAAGAGATAACTAGGGAGCTATCTTTGCTAGCAGCCCCAGAGGTGGCCGCCTCTGAGACTCCCAGAACTGTTCGCGAGCGAACAAATCGTCCCACTATAATTAGTCCGATCTCGTCTCCTTCCCCAGAGACAATAGAAAATGTTCGTCCGACCAGTGGTCCCCTCTCACCGATCACGATGAAAGCATTGATTCACGGGCGTTCCATAGAGTTTTCCAGTTGCACCTCTGCGCTTCACCTGGACGATTTTGTGAACGACAGTTTGCAAGGTATTAGGCTGCCCCTGGAAGGCACAACAGAGAAGGATGCCCGTGTACTGACTACGGCGCCTAATGCTAGCGGCACGAATTTAGCAAAACTGGGCACTCCCGAAAAAGACTCAAATAATTCTTTTAGACGGATTACTGAAAGTAAGCAATTGAGGAGTACTGCTGAAGCAACTGCGACGATAGGAGAGACTGCTGAAAAAGAGAAATTAGAAAGAGAGGCTGCAAAAGTCGAAGAAGAGAGCGTGGCAGTGATGCGGCTAGAAAAGTGTACGCAACCTACGGTAGACTTGAAAACCACGGCACCAGATGACGACGCTGGTGAGCCAGAGAGACTGCAGGAAGTGTTGAACGGTTTCGATAAAAAGAAATCAGATGCTTCAATGCAAAATGAAATGGCCATGGCGACAGAACAGAAAGATACTTCAGGTGAAGCGGATGCAAAGCGATTGGAGATTCCAGAGGGTGCGGCGAAGAGAGCGAGCGTAGCAAATATATTGCTGATGGCTGAAGAGGCGAGCAACGCGAGTGTCCTCGGAGAATCTAACATCGACGCACTAATTGAAGCTTGGCAGCCTCCATGGGCCGGTAATGACGAACTGAAGGACGACGGGAAAGAGGACACAAAAAAACATACGACGAAAGGCGATGAACCTGGCCAAGGAGAAGACAAACTTCATCCTCCGGCGAAGACTGTGCAAATTTCGCCCCGAACGTCTCTCATCGAGAAGGAAGAACTCCCGGAAACAACGCAAGCTTTGAAACGTAAGTTCCTTGCTGCCAGTCCGATCAGAATTTATTCATTCTGCTTTCTGTGACGAGAAGTGATGAATCCATGCATTCACTACTTTTCACCTGTTGTGAAATGCCCTGTTCACGGTACGACTCTTGCAGCACATTTAGCGAACTAATGAGCTTGCTCCGTTTCTAAGATTGCGGGACCATTTTAAGCCTCAAACTAAGATAAAAAGATTATTTTGCGGGATTAAATGACAACGCAGACAAGGCTTACTTATGGGAAACCGCATTTCTTAACAGCGAACGGGAAGTGCAAGATGACAGCTCTGCCTCAAAGCGGAAAATTTAATATAGGTCAGAATTAGCTGAAAGCCTTTGCTTTCGTGGTACGTACAGTCGACTACTGTACTTCTTTTGAACCCGTATGACAGTAGTTAGAATCCAACTTTTACTGTTTAATTATTTTGTTATGCATATATACAATAAATCAATTTGTTATTTATCTCTGAGTGCGTATGAATCTCAAGTTGCGTTTTGTGGTGCTTTTGAATCAGTGGTTTCAGCTCGTCAGAAAATCTCGTTTTGTTGTTATTTTTTAGCGGCATTTGTCGCCATGCAAGTAATCTAATATTTGATCCAGGATATTTTTTAGTTCTTAGGCTTCAATCGGAGGCGCCTTAGAGCTGAAATTTCCACCTAGTAATTCATTCAGACAAGATGGCACATTGGCGCACTGTGCCGGTGACGGTTCATAAATACGGTTCGGTTAAATATGAAAGTATCAAATTCTTTGAGTGCAGTTTGTTGTACACCATGGGGGCAGTGACATAGCTGCACAGTGCATTTTTGGAATCCGTACGCACAAAGCTTTATGCAAAGTGGATCCAAGGCTTTCTTTCATTTTTTTTTTCTGTGCAGGTAAGAGTATTAACATTTAGAAACTGGGAGCAATTAATCACTGCCTTCAGCATAGCCACGACCGTAGGTACTGGCCACTGAAATCTTCTGCCTATGTAGGTCTTTTCAGCGTTGACCGAATTTTCAAAGGAAGTCACGTGCGAAAATTACTGTGTGCGGTGGCTATGGCGCTTTATTAAGGAAGCCATCCGGCTGAACTTTATGCCACTACTTGTGTACAGATGGTGTCAGCTGAGCCTTGAGGCAGGCAGAAATAATTACGTAGTGAAACTGGTCACAAGAATGCGAAAGTGGGACCATAACAAGAAATCTCGTATGAGCGTGCTTCGCCGCGGCAGCACAGGACAAGTACACGAACACAGTGTCATGAACCCTGGTTCATCAGAGATGTATAAAATTAAAAAAAGAAATCACGTTATGATTTCTTCACCGTAGTTAAAAGTGATGCTCTGTGTTCTCTTGTCTTTACATAAAAGCTGTGCCTGCAACCTTACAGGTTTTCTGTATTGGTGTTGTTTTCTGAAGACAACACTGAAGGCTGCAAACCTTTACGGGGGAAAATGATGGATTTGATAATTCGGCCTGATGGTTTAAAATTGCAGCTCTGGCGTGTATGACAAGGTGATCCAAAATGCTTCTTTTTAACAAAGAAAAGCTCGTAACATATGCTAACGAAACGCGAAATCATTTCCTGGCTATCAGTGGCATGCGCAGAAAGGGACTGTCCGCGGAATGCGTCACCAAAAGATAGACCTAAACTCAATCCAACACAATCCACGTAGCAAGCCATAAAAGACAAAATACCGAATATAGTCATGATTACTTGGCTATAATGCCATATTTGCATTGTGTAATGACTACCCACGTTACTAGTAGCTCAAATCCAGGTGCTAGCCAAGAATCCAATCCAGAATTTGCATAACAAGCCCATACCGAATCCAGTCATGATTAATTGGCTATGATACATTAATGATAATGCATAATGACTCGCAACACAACTCATATCGCAAATACACGTCATAGCCAAGAATTAAATTCATAGCTAGGATCCAATCAAAAACCCACCTAACAAGCCTTACCAAATTCAATGATGATTTATTGGCAATAGTATAATAATGAGAATGCATGATGATTTGCAACATTAGTCATAGCTTTAATCCACGTCATAGTCAACAACGCAGTCCAGAATTCACATAAAAGCCAACCAAATCCAACGCAAGACGCCCCTGTGTGCTTTTGCATTACCGCATATAAGCATTAAGTGCTCCCCTTGAATTTGTTTTGCCAGTCTGAGTAATTTACAGACTGTGATGTGCAGTCGAGTAAAGATCAAACGTGTATACAGTGCCTGACGCATCATTTCGGCTTTTTGAGCTCGTAGTTGACGGGCCCCTGGCATGCAATGCGCCTATTTTCAAATTGCACGTATAATTCGCCTTGCGATGAAAAAGAACACCGATCTTCTTATTTCTTTGTATAAAACTATGCCTTAAAGGTAGATAAAATGTATGAATCCTAGAACCATACACTACTTGTGTTCGCTGCTTGGAGCCTGATCATGTTTGCTGATGAGAAGTTTTCATTGAAGTCATGTGATGCTCGTATATCATTAACATATTTTCGAGGTTCCATCGAAGCCTTCACACTCTTCAAGCTAGGAAAGATTTACTAACGCCGTGCACTGACAACGCCACGCTTCGGTCGTGATGACTGAAGGAATCATTTTAATAACTGATCTTGCGTTAAAAAAGAACATATTTTCACCCTCCTGTTTCAACCTCCAAAACAAAGCCTTTTTAATAAATATTGTGGCTTCTTGCCTAGCTAAAAAGAAGATCTAATTGGTTGAGTGTCTCATGCCATTAATCCTTAACGTCAAAAGGATACTTCGAAGGTTTTAGAACATTTTGAGTTAATAACTCCATCACATTTTTCAGAGCCTCCTTTCTGCTGTACAAAAATAGTTTCTCAGAATATTAGGAAGTTATTTCAAGAGAAAGAAACATAGACAACGAAAACCTAAAACAGGCTTCGACTAACCTATGATGTCACGACATGCCAGCCTATGAAGTCACAGGTACGGTCACAAAACCCATCGTGCGCGCGTTGGTTAGCAAAAGTGGCGACCGCAGTTGACAGCCGTTGTGCACGATTTATACGGAATGACCAAAAGCAAGCCCAATGCTCTGTTAGAAATCACTGACGAAGGCCACGAATCGAGAAATGTTTAAAATATACAGCGAACCGCTTCGAAATGATTGGAAACTGAAAAGAACGTACCTTGAAGTTTTCGCTGAACTCTTAAGATCTTAAAAAATGCTGGAGTTGCTTTTAAGAGTTAGCAACAGAGCACAGTTGTGTATCCAACAGGCAAACCCTTTTCATATGTTAGATGGAGCTCGGCAGGGAAAGTAAAACGTAGGGCAAATAACTGATCGTTACTAGGCTAGCGGATAGAATTCAAACGATAGGGTACATGTACGATGAAGGCAGAGAGTCAGGTGGGTGGACGGAAGAGATTATAAGAAGCGTGTACGCATAAAAATGGCCGCCGTCGCTGCAGAGCTGGACTACTTGGAGAGATATGGACGATGTCCTTGTTATCTAGCTCAAGTTTACAGGCGGCTGCTGCTAATGGTGTTTCGTACTCTGCGCAGGGCGCGAAGTCAACGTGTGGCTCGAGGACTGCCGGATCGCGTGCGAGAACCTGTCCTCTATGGTGGCCTTGGTCCTCGTCTGTTTTATATTGTTCCAGGTCGCTCGACCGATGTACGTTCGCGACTCTGTGCCCCAGGAGGCCGCTCAGTACGCCTGCCACGACCACTGGTGCGACAGACTAGGACTCCGAGTGCTGCCGAACAAGAGCAACCAAGACAAAGACCCCTGCGGAGACTTCTACCAGCGTGTTTGCTACGAGTGGAACGCAGGCCATGAGAACGTCAGCTTTGTCGAGAGCGTCATCGACTCCGCTTTCGCTTACACGCGTGATAGGATCTACGGTAGCCCAATGCCTCCCGTTATCCGAAATGACCTTGATCACTTCGTGGTCTTCATCAGGGTGTGCCTCGAGGACCCCCACTTCAAAGCTTCCCTGGCGGATTGGATGGCGCTCATTCGCTACGAGCTTGGTAACGATTTCTTGGTGATGCCACACTGGAACTGGTCGCGCATGGTTCGGGCCGTCATTAAGAAGAGTCTTGTCGACGGCCTGCAAACGCTGGTGGGCGTAAGGGTCGGTCGGTCGGACGAGTCGGAAAGAACCGGCCTGTTTCTTTCTGTAGACGGATGTCTCCTGAACATGTTATCAGCTAAGACGAATGAGTCTGGGGCCGTTGCGTCCTTGTTGAAGGAAATCATTGACGAGCTACCAGAATTTCACGACCGATACGACGCCGCGGCTCAGGTGAACCACATAGCACTCACCATAGCGCGTGAAAGGAAGGCTGTGTACAGGAATCGAATATTTTGTGCACAGTTGGATTCCTTCGCAAAAGGCGTTGACGCCGCCATCTGGTTGGACGAAATTAACTTACACGTCCCGAAAACCATGCGCATCGCAGGGAACTGCATCATGATCGTCTACGAGCGCCTCAACCATAGGCGCCTCTTCCAAGTACTTGAAGACTACCCGATTGAAACCAGGGCTCTCTATATAAACTTGCTCGTGGTAGGCCAGGTGCTGCAATACCGGTATGCCATCGTCGCAGGCGCGGTGCCTAAGCTGCGCGTCTGCATGCGCGCTTCACGCGAGGCCTACCACTATCTGTGGGTCAGGCTTATGATGGACGTGACCCACCTGCACGTGCAGGTGAAATACCTCGAGGACCTTTTCGAAAGCATCAAGCAAGGCATCATCGCGGATCTCGAGAGAAGGGGAGGCTCGAACGTCACCAAGCTGGCAGTAAGGGCCCTCGTGAATAAGACGCAGCTAAGACCCATCAGCAAGGCCGTGGTTGAGAAAGAAGCCAACTACGGTGGGCCAGAGTTGGTCGTCGGCTACCGCCTGCCCCAGTACTTCTTGCAGACGTTGGCTTTCCAGACAAAGCGTAGCATGCGCTTCCTGTTTGATGAGGAGAGCTTGAAAGACGATGAAGCGGTGACCTCGCTGCTGCCTGTCTACAACAAGAAGGACCTCTCAATCAGCGTGCCGTTTTTGTTACTTTTCAGACCCGTCTTCTTCGTATATCGCGATGAACAATACCACAACTTCGCTACAATTGGCGTGCTTTTGGCGGCCGAGCTCATCAAGG
The DNA here is from genome assembly GCA_023969395.1 of Amblyomma maculatum. Classification (NCBI taxonomy): domain Eukaryota; kingdom Metazoa; phylum Arthropoda; class Arachnida; order Ixodida; family Ixodidae; genus Amblyomma; species Amblyomma maculatum. Next base: position 311,797 of record JAJIZL010021418.1, read on the forward strand.
AGGCGAACGCTCGCTCCCTGCTGGACTGGAAGGCGGCGAACAAGAGCGCCAATTGTCGCATACAGCGGTACTTGAAGACTCTGGGCAGCGGGGGCGACCAACAGGAAATTCCTTCGGCGACCGCAGTCTTCACGTGGGAGGTGGCAGTGAACGCGGCGCTCCGGAGTTTGGAGAAGTACGTGAAGCGTAACATGTCACCAATGGAGAAGATCAAGCATGGGGAACAGCTGAAGAGAATATTTTTCGAGCGCTTCTGTATGCTTAGCTGCGCTTTCCCACCTGTGCCTCACATCAGCAACATGCAGCGCTGCTTGCTTCCCCTGATGAATGTGGATGAATTCGCTGACGTCCACGGCTGTCGCCCCGGGAGCGGTATGTACCCCAGTGATAGGTGCGGGGTAATGTGACCGCCCCCCTATGTACATTGCAGAACGCTCGCTGCGCGAGTTTTGATGATGTTAGACGCATTGCATACACGACACAAATTATATTTAAGACATTTAAGAAAGTATATATTTTGCGCTGGAATGTTGTTGTTTGTTGTGCGCGCATAAAACGACCTTGTGGACTGCCAGTAGAGCAAAATACTTTTTTAACGTTGTCGATATCACTGAGCAGTTGCTAACGATTCTTTAGGAACGCTGGAACGTCACAATTTGAAATTAATGCGCGTAAGCACTAAAATGTTTTCGCAGCCTTTCAATGTTTGACTATTATATATCAAGTACACTAAACTTTATTTTTGTATTTTCATGGCAAACGTAATAATGGCGAATAAATTGTTCAGTGATCAACTCACGGTGAGCTCAGTTGACTGGAATACTTAAGTTTTACGCTGTTTGACCTAATATTTGTCGGCCTTTCAGCCTCTGAGTGCCGCAGTCGGCCAAGCTTTTTCTTTTTGTGGGAATCATTGTGTCATGCTGTGGTGACAGCAGTGCAGCGATACAGAAGTTATGGAAAGATCCAAAATGTTCCAAAAGAAGCTTCTTATTGGGCGAGCTTGAGAATTGGGCGAGCTTGAGAGAGAAGAAGAAAGCTACTTGGCGGCGCAATACGACTTCAGTGAGGTGAAAGCGGCTTTGAGCACAAAAAAGACGCTTTATGAGGCTTTACGCCGTTACCTTCCTCTGAAAGAAGAATCGGCCCGATGTTTGAAACTCACACCTTAAATAAATACTGCAAAACAAGTGCTACAGTTCACTGGCACCATCAATGTATTTTCAGACGCGCAACATGCGCAATTTCAGGAGGCGTGCGTCGCCGCCAGGATGCTGTCAGACCAGGGACAACTTCATACTCTCAGTTGGTTTCGTCGACTTACAATCTCGTGCAGGCAGAAATAAAGGCACTAATATTCGAGAAATTTGTGGCAACGAATGGGAACCCAGATATTCAATGCAGATTAATGCGTGTTTTTGCAAGTTATAGGCCGCTTTCACGAACAAGAAAAGGAACGGCTCTTTGAGAAGCAGTTATTTCCTCCTATAGCTTGTTGGAGCGGTGGTAGAGCGGCAGGCTCTGCTCTATTGGAGGGGTTTATGAAAGTCTTGAACTTCATAGTATGATAGCTTGTCATGGATTTTGCTTTGACATGTCGACTGGTGGAAATTATGTTAAACGGGACAAGTCGATGACCGTGAACGGCTAATTTTCGAAGTGTGTTGGCTGTGAGCAATGCTTTCATTAAAGAAAGAAAAAAGGTGTTGGTGTCACTGCAAGTGCTCTGGAGTGCTCATGCACAAAATGGCTTTGTGAGCAGTGTGACATCGAGAGCTGTGATGCAGAAAATGATGACCCACTTATGTCACCGCATTCTCTTTCTGACTTATTGAAATTATTGAACTCAAAGAATTATAACAGGTGCCATCATCTCTCTTTTCCAAAAGGTTGACCAGCTGCTGCTAAAGTAAACTATGGATGAATTGCAAAAATTAATGGAGGCTAGCCAGTAATCGATTGATTTTATTTCGCGTAAATACGGTGAGGTACTTGGCTCGACTACTGAATAGAAAATTTAATTGAAATTTATGTCGCATATGAATAGATTGTTGTTAGGAAGTCAGGTAAAAAGCTGTAAAAGTAGCTTCAGGGACCCTGACAGGGAGACTCCGCCACGTCCACTCCAGGCGAGCAGCAGTGCATGCGACGACGCTCTCGGCGGTCTCGCCCAACCACCGGCCGAGCACTTTCTTTTAGTTTCCGTTCCTGATACCGTTGCCATGACAACGATACAAAGCTTCAGTGCATTTTCTCCTAAGTGCTGTGAGCCGAAGTTGGATGGACAATGAAAAATTGCTTTGGAAACTTCTTACCTCTGGCTCCTCTGGCTAAGAGACCTCTGCCTAGGAGATCCCTTCAGACAATCACAAGAGTGCGTTAAGCGGGATTGGCTCATTGATAACTTTATTGTTCGAATAGATAAGAAGTCCTCCTACTCCCCGCCCCCGGCACTCAGGCCTGGGGGACGCGAGCAGGGGCCTCAGCGATCAGAAGCAGGCAAATAGGTTTAGAATATTCGCGCATTCTTTGGCCAGGTGGATGGTTTGTTGATGTGGAGCAGGGACTGCACTCTGCAACAGGGCTTCCCTGCCTTCTACAATTTATACTTGCTTTAGCCACTGGTGAGTTAACGAATTTCAAGATTATGTAGTCGAAGGTCCATCTCGCCCTCCAGTGCTTGCACTTATCGTTTTGTCTCATCCATCCGGACATATTATGCCTACACGAGGTTTACGAAGTTTTTAACTTGTAGGCGCCGCCATGCGACTGCCTTCTCGTTCAGACTTTTATCCAGTGGCGGCACCAGTCTCCTGTTTAAATTATAATTTTCGAGAATTGCCCTACAATTTTGCAGACGCTCGTCCATATTCCGGCAGTCGGGCGGCTGCGCAGTTACCCGGAAATAGAGAGCTCGGGCTAGCTCGTGGGTCGCCTATTACCATGAACGTACTCGTGGCGCGGGGTCGAAATCAAGGTTAATTTATCTTTTTAGCCATCTGCTGGTCAGAATCATTGCCAGTTCCGACAAGATCATACCTTTTACAAAATTCCAGACAGCCGGTTTGCTATTGTTAATTATAAAATTGGCTTCCATTCCGACGCAAGCGAGCGCTAGCGCAACTTCTTCAGCCGTCCACGTGTTGCGTGGCCTCTAATGGTTACCTATGATATGGGGCACCTCGGCGGTTGACTGCGAAGGTGACCGTCGCACGCGACTTGCCACTTTGCAAATGGCGTATGCTTAGATGGTTGATAAATAATAATAACAGACGCTCTTTACAAGGAGCGTTTGGCATGACGTTACTCCATTTGTCACATGCACACATTTAGTTCAGCATACGCGTAAACGAAGCCGCAGTAGCAACTTCAGTCCACTGGCACAATCTGTTTTTTTTTTTTTTTTTTTTTTTTTTTTTTTTTTTTTTTTTTTGCCTGGAACTGTTTTATGTCATCAAACCGACTTCCTTCTTTAGTCCTAGCAGAGGCCAATCACCTGAAATATTTGACCTAATGGAATATAATAATAGAAAATAATAGAACTTCAACCCTCACGGATGTTGCTGTAGGTGAGAAGAGGCCGAACGAACGTCTGATGCGCCGTTCATAACAGATAAACGTAATGAAAAACCTTCAGAGATATCGAGATAGCCGGCATGTTTACCGAGGCCTCCAACTGGCGCCGACTCCAGACGCGCACTGCTCCCTACCCTATTCGTCTTCATGCCAGCTTCCCCGATCAGTTCCTCTCCTCCTGTAAGCTGTGCGGGAAACCGGAATACTTTCTTCACGATCTCATCGCAAGCCCTACCTTCTCACACCTACATCCTCAACCACAGCGGAGTCATACTGGGAGACTCTCCTGGCCAGCTCCACTGCTACAGATCCGCTCTGGGTCATCACCAACGCCCTGAATCAGATAACCCTCCAAGGGCTGTCCTTTGCTCTGTAAGGGCGGGCTCGTTCGTGCCATATAAAAGAGGGGGGTCTGCACCTCTCAAATGTTTTTGGCAGTAAACGTTTTCACCAACACATACCCTTTACTGGAAAACCCAGCAACGATGACGAGTTGACTCAGATGCGACATGCTATGTATATTGGCTTCCATGGAGGAAGGAAACAACTTAGGAGAGGCCCTTGCCATTCCCAATGCATTGGAGAAAGTGTGGCGGAAGTGAGGTCAAAGTTTAGGGTTAACCAAGTCGGGCCATTAGCAACGGCATCGCTGTTGTTATGAAAACTCGGGCCACTAGCAACAGCGTTGCTAAGGGCCCGAGATACGTGAATGTCGCGGATGGTAAAGGAGGAGGAGGGGAGACATTTCAGCGTCCGGTCGCGGCGCAGCCGCGTGGCCATGCCGGCTTCAAAAAAGTGACGCCAGGGCCTCTCCTAAGTTCTTTCCTTCCTCCATGTTGGCTTCCTACACCGAAGTACGCCGCCATGTTGGCATTGCGATTTTCGCCTACGCAAGGGTAACGAACGTTAAACTAAGAAAATAGCGTATGCAGCACTAGTTTGCGCTAAAGCTCGATCTTAAATAGCGTTTCTCAAATGCCAATTTTGATGTATGCTTATCTATATGTTCATATGGCGATTTTATACCAACATTCCGCAGTGTCAGATCGTTGCCTAAATACTCGCCGCGGTTTGGTAGCGCTATAAGGGATTGCTGAGATAGAAAAGCTTCACTTCCGCTTCCGCGTGAGCTTCCGCTTCTCGCAGACAACGGGGGTCACCATGCAGTTTTAAGGCTTGACTTTTTCGCCGGTATGGATGAAGCCACACTTCGTCCATCACAGTTCTTCGAGATCCGTGTGGGCCAGCTCTGCCCCCCACTCCGCTTGGCTGAGTGCTCGAGCTTTATATTTGTCTAATTGCTTTTTGCAGTTTCATATCATGTGATGATGTCCGAAACTTCACCGCATGCAGTGCGTGGGTTATATTTGAATCTTCTAATGACACCAATGAAAAATTTACAATTGGGACGCGCACGCATCTTGCCCAGAGAGTTGGTCTTTTGGAGTCTGTGCTCCCGTTCCTGCCATAGTTCCCACTTCTATCCGCGGTTATTCCTCAATCAGGGGTGTCATGGTGTGTCAGCGATAACTCCTCGCATGACGCATTACAAGTGGCCTGAAGAACCCTGGTGTAAGCAACGTGGCTGTGTTAGCGACAAGGCGATCGTC
>JAJIZL010021418.1:316992-328697 GCA_023969395.1 Amblyomma maculatum
AACCCTGGTGTAAGCAACGTGGCTGTGTTAGCGACAAGGCGATCGTCCTAAACTTTAGTGTGGGTGCTCCGGGTTCTCGTCGTCCGCTTGTACTTCCGCTGTTACAGCGCGCTGGAAGAGAGGTTTGCCACCGCACAGCTCTGTTTTATTTCCGGTTCATCTGTATACGACAGCATTATCTGACCGGTCCCTATTACAAGTGCGAACGGCACCGACGCGCACGCTTCTGTCGTTGGTATGCATTCCTCGCTCGGAATTTTCGTCAAAGTGATTGTTCACCGACGGAATCTAAACAACGCTGAAGTTCCTTGAAGGCTACCACTTTTGCTTACCGTTTGAATGGCTGGTCTGCTTTCTTGATTAATCAAGAAATTCTTGATGAATCGTCTGTTGCAAGTACACTGTCCTAGAAATCTGGGGGAACAGTTTCCTTGCCGGCAGGCTGCAGGAACTATATAATAGCGGGTGCCTTGTTCGTTTCAGGGTGCACACTATAGCTCGCTGGCAGCAGCATTTGTTTTATGATGGTCGCCTTAAAGGCTCACACGCTTGTCGTAGAGTTTTCTCGCAGAAAGTTTAGTCAATTTTTAATAACAAATTGATTTTGTGGACCCTGAACTACTGCTGCCTATTCCGCCATATCTGTCAGAACATCTACTTTATATTATTCCTGTGCTTAGAGCAGAAATGCAAATTTTATGTTGTAGTACTACTATTTCGAATTTTGTCGGTTGACAGAGAGAGGAATTACATGAATTACTGACCATGAATTACTGACCAGGAATTACTGACCATCGGACCTCAAGTCTTGCCACGCATCTTTCTTATTTTTGAGGGCATCGTGGCCTCGCAAGAGGTCGAGACCTCGTATCTCATGCTTCCTTCACTGACATATGCTTTGCTTTACTTCACTGCTCTCTTTCTTCTCTCTCGATGTTACGTTCACCTGCGTCGCCTGCAAGGCAGCTGCTCCCCCGCCCCCCTCCCCTTCTCTCTCTGTGCTTGCAGTGATTTGGAGCTTAATTTGAGACTGTCGGCTCAATCGACAGAAGTGCCTGCATTAAACGGCGTTGATAACCTTAGGCATCCAAAATACTGTATTGGAAAATCGGCTGCGGCTTTAAAGAATCAATTTATATTTTTATTTTACTTCCGAAACAGGGATTATATCAGTGAACATTGTGGAAAGCGATACTTAGAACCAGCAATTTGTATAGCAGTCGATGTATGCCTTTTGCGCGCACCGGTCAGAAGGAGAGAAACTGGTACGTATTTCTTTTTGGCACATGACTCCTTTCGCTGAATTCGCGAAAGGATTTGGCTCGCTCAATTTCGGGCTCGCTCAAGAAAAAGGATCAATATAGAGATAGGAAAAAATTTGAAGGGGATGATGCAGCAGCGGCTTGTAGTCCTTTCTAATTACGCACACACTCATCAACGTAGAGTCGTAATACTTTACGTGAAAGACCACGCGACATATTTAAACCGCTGGTTGTCCCCGAGCCATACAAACACTTCTTGAGTGTCATCGTGGGTATTGTAAAGAAAAGGTCGTGGGTTCGAGTTCTATCTAATGAATAAAATTGTTGATGCATTTCTAAGTTAACTCGTATGAGACAGGTCGAGATTGTTACTGATTCCGCCATCACGCTTTAATAACTTATTAGATGCATGACGTCACACTTAACGTGAATTTGTAGGTCGTTTGAAATTCCCGCGTAGGGTAACGTGGCCATGTCATGGCCATGTCTATCAACCAGGATTTTTCACTCACAGCCAATGACGCCGACTCCGGCTTTGCCGTTAGAAAGGACTGAAACGGCACTGGGATGCACCTGGAGCGCAGAAATAGAATACCTAGCGCTTCATAAAATTTTTGTAGCGAAAGCTGCACTACTCTAGTCAGTGCCGAGTTTCGCGTGGTCAGCCGGAGCCAGAACTGCGCATGCGCTATTACCATGGCAAACAGGGGCGCCGCTTCGCTACGCCGGTATCCACCGCTACGCCGACGCAGGACGTCACGCCTCACCGCCGAGCATGCGCCTTTACCATGGCAGCCAGCTGCGCAGTTCCACAGGTGTTCAGCAGCTGCACCTGGCTACAGAGCTTGACGTATAAAAGGTCCTGAGGGTATGAAATTTTCTAATGAGGTGCTTCATGGGTGAAGAAGTTGACAGTGAGTGCGTGTAGTACGCGCGGCATCTTCGTCGGCTGCGAGAAGCTGCCTCAGACGGCCCAGAAATCCTTGCTTGGCGGAAAGAGGCGCGTCAGCGTAGGAACCAACCAACTGTTCGTGTACAGTTTTTCAGAACAAATAAAGAAAATAAAGGCGAAAAAAAAAAATGAAGCTCGAAGGAGCAATGATGAAGCGAGAGGATGAAGCGAAAGTTCGACTTTGACTTAGTATCGGATCCACACGTTCAGAATACTCATGGGGAACTGCGATTGACTTGGTCTGGCAACGAGAAACATTCAAATTTATATCCTGTGTGGGAAAAGTTGAAACGGCGGCAAACTATTTTACAGGCCACCTATCAGACTTCGTCTCCATGAAACCAATGAACGTAGATGAATTATAAGAATAAACTTTGCACTTTACAGATATACAAATACGAAACTGTATCTTCAAATGATTAACAGGTGTAGCCAAAGTAAAGCTAAACCAAGGCTAAACAAAGCTGAGCATAGCTCTCGCTACATATATCCTGGCCTAGCTGAGGTAAGTCACCGGTAATTTTTTTCGGGATAACGATGCTATTTTTTGCAAGCGTTGGTGTATCGCAGGGGAACAGTCCCCGTCCTGCTGTTATGAGACGGCGAGGAGAGATCTGAGCAGCACTAACGCTACTATTGACGTGCTGGTCTAGGATGCCACGAATGACATTTGGCGGTCTATCGAACGATATAGACAGGGACGCACGCTTCGCACGTGAGCTGCATTAAACGGTTCCGTCGACCGATCGCAGGCAACACGGAAATTAGACCGAGACGACCACCGGAAGGTGAACGCTGTTGGCAGGTTCATTACTCGAAGCGCGGCTGCAATCTATGAAGAAAAAGAAAACAAAAACAGAGGTAGGGGAGGAGAGCGAACAATGGCAGAGGCGGGAAAAGAAAGGGGTGTGCCAGATCAACCGCAGAGGCCGCGGCCAAACGGATGCTCCAACGCAAGCATTCTGAGAGGAAGCGCTCGCAAGTTTGACAAGCCAGACGTGCGGGGCCCGATTTGGTCTGCCGCGACAGTCGGCCGGCAGCCTCGGACACAGCTGTGGGCATCGCGATGCCTCGGCACCGCTTCGCGCACGACTTTCTCGCGCCCATGAACTCGCCGTATGCTGTGTGGTGAACCGAGGTTGTGTCGGCGACTTCGCTGCCTTAGTGGAGATAGGAGCGCTGCCCCAAAACGACAGGCTACGAAACGGTGACCTTTGGCGCACCTGGGAGTAAAGGTAAGATGACCTGACATGCAGCATTTTCGTGTTCAAAGAAAAATTTTCCCACAAACCCGATTCGTGAGAGAAAGTTTAGAATGGGATTTTCACGAAGGTGGTTAATGACTTAGCGTACTTTCTATTTTAGTGTGCCAGAATCAGTTGCAGATAGCGTCCCAGAATTGCGTACCACTGATTGTACACTGCGACAGCTCAAAACAATTTCTGCATTATTAGCTATCACACAGAAATTCAGCTCTCCAAAGGAGCCGTTGGAGTCCACCGTTTGGCGGTGAGACGATTGTGCTTTAGTGGTTAGTCGTCCGCCTAAAGTTCAGGCATTCAGGCATTGCTGTCTAGAATTTACGAATTGTATACTGTGACGATGCGCTGCTACCGGTGTAAGTGCTGTATGCAGCCATTTAAACCGAAACGCTCGACTAAAATAGCTTCCCGAGTTTCAATCCTCTTTGTTCCTTCATATCGAAGTGCATTCCGTATCGATTTTTTTTTCTGGACCATGACTAAAGTTGCATTTTACACAGCTATTCATATTTAGGTAAAGTAATTCTACTGGCACTGTCACCACAACGATGGCGAGTTAGGGAAGATGCTAGGGAAATTAAGGAAAATTCAGCTGGTATGAGAGAGTAACAACAGCTGCCACAAGTATCCTTGGATAGGTGTATAGGAAGGGAGACGAAAAAGTAAAGCTAATAGAAAACGAAGGAAGTACGAGAAACAGACGGTTCCAAACACAGCACGACGACACGCGAGGCAATTCAGCCCTCTTCGAAACATGGAAATTTAGGCTGGAGCTTTCCGAAGGCAAGAAAAAAAAGAGAGGCTAAGACATCCGCCAAGATATCAGGATCCAATCGCGCCGAAAAGTATTCGGGGTAAAAGCAGAACTTGAGGAAATATAGCATGCAGGCGCGTGGCGAAGCCGATGGTAGATGAAGAAGCAGAGGAAGCAGGTTTTGTTAAAAATTACAGTGAACTAGAACATCTTCTAGTTCACTATGAACTGCACTGAGTATAGAGGACAACAACCCTGGCCAATCCTCCCTGTGGGTACGTGCCATATGTGTATAAAGGCGAAAAGAAGAAGACTACCTCCTATCGAAGGGTGCAAAAACAGCCCCCAGTCCCCTTTAAATCACTACGCTAATTTTATAGGGCAGTCATCACAAAAGCGTGACCAAACACACCTTGGTTGGTGTGTCGCATTTCGGAAGTGTCCGCCAGGAGCAACGACCAAGGAAATCTAACCCCGGTGCTCGTGACTGCCGTCGTGGATGTGCTCCTGCCATTAAGTCTAGGTGGGAACATCTGTCGCTTTGTTAGTTGATGTGATACGTTCTAAGTAGGCCTCAGGGGGTGGCTAAGTACCCGCCCGGAGTGCTCAGCTATGCACCGCTTTTCACACCGAGAGCTTTCACCTAGAGGATTAGTTCATTGCGATGTCTCGCTCTCCATGTCAGCACTCACAGCGGAACCGACAAAAATGGTGTCTATTCATTATGGTAGCTTAAATGCTATGGTGCATTGATACACTTGCTGCACTGTCCGTGACAGAGGAGCGATAGGCAAGGGCTATATGTATTCACTTGCGTGTCTTTTCAGGCTTGGGTATGCAGCCATTGTGCGTAGTGAATGAAGAACTCAGCTTGCTTGAGCTCACTTCTTTTCACAGGACTTAAGTGGTGAAGTTGTATTCCACCTAAGCGCTGTTTAAGCGGGCTTTATCCTGTAGCATAGCTCATGCCTTCCCATGCTGGCTACATAAATGGAATCTTTAAATGCTTGACGAGCAGATATAGAAGTTGGTCTGTTATAGGGTGCTACATTCTAGTCACAAAGTGATTATTATCACCTAAAATGCAGCTATTATAAGTTAGAAAAGAACGAAACAATGAATTGAAAGTGTCGTCATCGCTTGATGATTCGCCTTGCGAAACGTATGCGTCGAACATCAATTTTTCTGATAGCGGAGACTACGCTGAACAACTATTATTTGTATTCGATGCTTGTTTTTTTTTTCTCCGGCAAATAACTACACGGGTTTGAACCGAAGACCGGGAAGGTATGCGATTCCGGTTTTCGTGGCAGTAGATAACGCGTCTTTTCCCTGAAAACACTATCAGCAAAAAATGAAATAAAAGCCAGCCCTAGTGAAAAAACTCAATGAGTCACAATAACATTATACAGATTTCTCATACTAAACTCATAGCAATGTCATACAATCTCATATATTTTTCATACGTTGAATGAGATCTGTATGAGATGATAGGAGATTTATACGAGTTTAGTATGAGCTTACTATGAGAATTTGTATGAGGTTATTGTGTCTCATAGGGTTTTTCGCTATGGAGATAATAATTTACAAGAGCAATAAACAAACATAGTAGTCATAGGTGTTTCTTTAACAATATGCAGATTTTTCGGCTCGACCTTTGCAATAACTACGCCGACGATGGCATCGGCAAGCCGCTCCCGGGAGATAAAGGCGTGGTGTCCGCTTTCCCTGGCCGGCCGCTTATACCTTTATGCGCTTCACGGGTACTTCATCGAGGTAACGTTCACGGCCGTCTGGAACCTGGTGGCCTCTGGAAGCCTCGATCTACGAGGCCACAGCAGCGTATGGAGTCTCGTCATCTACTCTGTTTCCTGCGCCGTCATGGAGAAGATCAGTAGCATCCTCAAGAGGAGGGGCCTTGCGGTCCCTGCCAGGGCTCTGGTCCACACCTGCTGGATCTACGCCTGGGAGTTCTCCACGGGTTTTGTGCTTAGGGCGATGGGATGGTGTCCCTGGGACTACGAGAACTTCCGATACAACGTTGCTGGCCTGGTGACGTTGGAGTACGCTCCGTTGTGGTTCCTATGCGGCGTGCTTTTCGAAGTGCTACTCCTGCCCAATGTGAAAAAACTGGTGTGGTTACACCAAGTGGAACCTCAAATGACTGGCATTAACGGGCCCGATGTTGCAGTGAGTCACGCGAACAATGGGCACTCATCTATGATTTCGAAGCGTGATTGAGAACACGTCCATAGGACCAAGAGGACAGTCTCCAGGGTGGCTGTGGTTGTGTGAGCAATACAGGAACAAAATCTCAAGATATAAGCACATCATCGCTCGTTTCATCTGATTTTTCAGAGGTAGATTGTTACAAATGTGTTAACAGAAAACTATGAATTTCCAGTGACGCTGCCGAATCTGCTGATACAATCCAGAAGCACTATGTGGTAAAAAGTCGCACTAAAGGGTCCCTTGCATTAAACAGTGCTTTCACAATAAGACCGCTAGATACTTTATCACCACAATTATGACCTCGTGTTCTTGCACCAAACTTAAATAAAATCTCCATCTGAATGACACTAGCGCTTTCTGTTGCAGTATGCCAAAACCGCCACTGTTTATGCTATGCGTTTTTGGCGCTACACGCACGGGACAAGTACAATATGTTTGCAGACTCCATTTAGGTGTAGCAAATTGTGTTTAGGGAGAAATTACTCCCTAGCGTCTCACCGAGCCAATATTCGTGCTCAGCCATACGGCCACAAAGAGAGAGAGAAAAAAAAGGTATGCCTTTAGAAGATTGGAGTTGAAAGTTCTCTCAAAGCCAGGACGCCAAACTGCGAAGCCTCCGTGAAAGCTGCACAGCTCTTTGTAGTCGTGTGGCTGTGTTTGAGTGAATGCTAATGAGTTATCGCTCCTGTAATAATGTGCGTTCATTACAACAGTTAAGTGAACGAGACCACAGTGGTGCCGAAATCGGTCGCACAGTGCATTTTGCAGGAATAAAAACTGAGCATAATTTTGACTTCTATCACGACTTGAAATCGCGGCGACAGGGGCTTATACAACTCCTTAAAACCACTCAACCATCGAATAGACTTTCTTCACCGTGCATAGTGCTCAAGTGCTAGTCTCTTGCGCTATTCCTTGAATATGACCGCATTTCCCCACTTTCATCAGCTCCTGATACAGTCCAAACGCTCCTAGCTTAGTGCTTTGGAAATCTTCATCTTTCATGCGTTTCGATGCCTAGTAGTTGGTTGGTACTACGCTACAATACCACATGACACGGTAGAGTTGGGCAAGAGCTGCAAGCACTGGCAGCTCTTTAAGAAAAAAAAAAAAAGGGGGGGGGGGGGATAGGCTACCTCAAGGCCATGCTGGTAAGTTTACATGACTTGGTTAAACCGGAGCTTCGTATCTATACATACTGCTCACGTGAACTGAATAATGATGGAATTAGTGTGGTGATTTCTGCGATTTAAACTATTTTAATAGCGTTTACTGAGAACCCTATGTGATGGCTTTGTTGAAGGCCTCAGCGAAGTTAAAAAAAAGCTGGTCCTCTTGTTCACGAGTATTGAGTGCTTTAACGTCTATAATTAATGATTTAGACGAGCTTCTTCACTGTGAAAAACGTTTTGCTAAGCCGATTCGACGGCGTTCAGGAATGATCGCGATAATGAAGGCGCGTTCTCCAGCTTGTTTTCGTTGACATATAAAACAACCACGGCTTATAGGAAAGACCATTCTGATTGTAAATAATGCTGAATATAAGTATAGCCATCGCTGCGTCTCGCTTGCTTTTTGTTTTCCTGTGGAATGTTTTCTTCTTTTATAGCTCGCATGAGCGACCTGGTCACGGTGTATGAGTAGGAGCAGAGAGTAGGGAAATGTTTAACTAGGCGATAAATCCAGGAGACCCAGAAAAGCGCAGGAAACATCGCGGAAAGCAATGAAGAAAGTATTGGTCGAGATGCGGTCTAGGGGCCTGTTTTTGCCGCCGAGTGAAATCGACTTCATCCCATAAATGTTAACTCGCCCAGCATAAAACTGTATTCGCAGCAAGTTAACGCGGCCCGCCGTATGATGCAGATTGCTTAGAAGAAAAGAAATATGTGTCTGACAATTGGAGATATTCGTCTCAAATCACAAGATGACTCAAGTACGTCTGTTGAAGTGAGCTAACGCCTTTCACCCGAGACTTTAGGCTTCGTTGTTGTCTTCTTTTTTTTTTTTTTTTGCTCGCAAGACAATAGATTTTCGAGAAAAGGCTCGCATGACATGTTCTCCGCGTGCCGATACAATCGAGGAGTCTATTTTTACTCAGGCCATCTGCTCTAATATATTCTTGGGAAGGCAGACGCTCAAGGAGATTCTTGCTCTGCAAGCAGTAGCAGTAGCACCACAATCTTAGCGATAGCTTCCAGGTTACATAACTGGCGATTATGTTTCGGTGCGCTCGGCTAGTCACTGCTTGATAGCGGCCGGAGATTCTTGCTCTGCAAGCAACAGCATAGGCATCACAATCTTAGCGATGGCTTCCAGGTTACGTAATTGGCGACGATGTTTCGGTGCGCTCGGCTAGTCATTGCTCGATAGCGGCCATGCCTTGACAACGGTCGCTGATTGCGGCCGTAACCTCAGAGGTTTGCCGCTTGCTTGTCGGGAATAGTGTTCTGTGGCGATGTACGTTCATTTCATTTATTTTACGCTCAGGGTTTTCTTTTTTTTTTTTTTGTCGGGGAGGGGGTAGCTATTGGTAGCCCTTTTCATTATTCGCCTCCCATGTGCACTCTGCTTACAGTGTGGGAGTGGCTCTCGATTTGTCGCGGTGGTTTAGGAACATTCATTGATTTCAGCAGCGGAGTAGTAGAAATAGCAGTGAACGAAAGAACTGTACTGCATGAAAATGCAGGCGGCAGAATAAGTGGCCAAAATGGCAGTTTCAGGATGGCTCATCCTGCATCTAAGTGGAGCTGGTCTCTTTTCGCCGCTCATAATTGTCAATCAAAGTAGCGCATTGTCTGTGTTAGTTTCGCAACCAGAATAACACAAAGATGAGCCACAACCACCGCGTGTACCTCTAAAATTCATGCTGTAACGTTTAGCTTTGTTTTCTCTGCAAATACCCAGTCGAAGAATCCGAGATAAGCCTGCTCACATCTCTACTTTGGGCCGTGAACTCGGTCGGTACCATCAATACGTACCGTTGGTTCGAAACAGGCACGCAGCGAGTAAATACGTGCTTCTATTCCTACTCGTTTATTGATTATGCCTGAAACAGTGAAGTCAAAATATATTGGCAAATCTAGCATGTGCACCTGACCCTTGCCGGAATGTTATCTAGGCCTGAAAGTAACTTATTACCTTTCTTGAACACCGACTCCTACTTTATGAACTGCGCTCTTCTCACGCCGCTTTGGTCGTTTCTTTTCTGCGCCTTTCTTTACGGACAGTAAAACATGCATATATCAAAGAAACAGTCATTAGTGCAAACATATAAAACGAATACGGGAGAATATCACATTTTCCTGAATTCACGTATGCATATCACATACGTTATGAGATAGGAAGTATGCACAGTGGGTGAGAGGAGAGAAATAAATGACACTCTAGTTGAAATTAAGAAGAAGAAATGGGCATGGGCTGTAGTGCGAAGAGAGGATAACCGATGGTCACTAAGGGCAACAACTTGTACCAAGGGAAGGAAAACATACCAGGGGGCGGTAGAAAGTTAGGTGGACAGATCAGGTTCAGACCTGGTAAATTAAAGGAAAAGGCCTTCGCCCTGCAGTGGGTATAGTCTGGCTGATGATGATCCTATTTGTTATTTAGCTTCAGCGTCGGGTAAGGCGAAGTTCAATTTTGCGAGAGTTAAGCTTGCGTCGCGCGGCCACAGCTACAACCACTTTGATTACCACCATAGTTGTTGAATTTAAATTATGGTGGAATCTTAAGCTTTGCCTTTAAGGGTATGACGCGATAGCGCATAGGCGTCTACCCCATATATATAGCCCCGCTTTAAAAAGAGGCCACGTCAACGAGCCTGCGTTGCCCTATGTATAGCTCGCCTTATACTCATCATTCAAAGCACTGGAAGGTTGATTCTTATTCCACCTTTTCACCTCAGTTGGACAACCTGAATTGGCCGCACCTTCAAACTTTCTGATGTATCTAGTCTCGTTAAATATAAGATACAGAAGCCGCTGCTGTGGGAATGTACACCTGCCGTAGATACACCTGTAGATACACCTGCCGCTGCTGTGGGAATGTCCAGAGCTGAAGCCGACGCGGATCCGGTACCTGGTGGCAGCTGGCCCCTCCTCCCATAAACCTTCGTCATATGGTGCTTGGACGCAGGGACAGTATCATCGTTCACTTCTAGACTTCATTACATCAGCCAACCTTTTTTTCATTTATTTGGTCATATCCTTCATCCTTAATATCATTCCTTTCATGCCCCGAGGCAATAAACATGGCAAAAATTACAAGGGTTCAACGCTGCTGAACCAAATATTGAGCGAAAGCGTTAGCTGCGGGTGACCGAGCGTTCTTCTTCTCTTCTTCTTCTTCCTCAGCCCACATATAAAGCCCCGCTTTAACCAACCCATATGAAGGTGCCTTAGTGGCCTATAGGGGTAACATGAATGCTAGGGTCCTAGCAGGCTGATTCTGACATAACCGTCCCATGTGAAACGAGAGACCCAAGTTGGCAGCTCCTGCCAGCCCGTGTGTCACGTGGGGCGTGACGTCACAGTGTCACGTGGGTGAGACATAACTGCGGCCGGGTCACGCAAAGGCTTGAAAGTGCGAGTAGTATTGCTTTCACAATAAAAAGCACTGCACAGTCATGTCAGTTGCCATGCACCACCTGCCAGCGCCATGGCCGTGATTGTCTGCTCACAACGCCAACGCCTACACCAATGGTGACCCAGAATTCTCTGAGTAACGGGAGTTTCATTTTAAACTCACTTTAAAAAAAATGCTATTATGGCAAATAGGCTTTTTTAACTGGAGCGAAGTGGTCACCCCGCTGAATATTCCGCGAACACATGACATGCATTGAGGCTGTGATTGGTTGCCAGTGCGCAGTTTCTTTATCAAAGCTGGCTTTTCTACTGGTTTCCGGGAGTGAGAAGAAATTGAATAATACTTTCTGTATTCTCAACTTCGTTAACGTACAGAAAGCCACACAGCCGTATGGCCGAGGTTTCTTTTTGTCACGACGCTTCCAAGATGACATCTGAAAGTGCTTGCTGCGCAGCACGAGTATCACGTACGCAGCGTGAATCTGCCTTGAGAGTTCTCCGCCGAAGGAAACGCGGCGAGGCCGCAGTGTGCCGTCTCTGGCGTAGAAATGTCCAATGTACACAAAGGAAAGCAGTCAGGAAAACGTCTGAATGCGCCGACGCCGAACATTACCAAAACAACAACAACAACAACAACAACAACAACAACAACAACAACAACAA
>JAJIZL010021418.1:328925-343024 GCA_023969395.1 Amblyomma maculatum
TCATTCATTCATTCATTCATTCATTCATTCATTCATTCATTCATTCAATTTGTTACGAGTATCACAGTACAGTGGCACTTTTACGCGATACACAGACGCGAGGCAAAAAGCTAGCAAGTATTCGAAAAACAGCAAGCTTCTTCATTTCTTTCTTTTTCTTTCGTTTTGCTTTACCTCGAAGATGCTGATTTGAAGAGAATTCTTCGTTGTACTAGGTTTTGCGCAAACGCCGTTTCGCTTACGTTCCTCTGTGCAACATTAGTTGGGAACGTCGGCACGAAGAATTTCAAAGACAGCGTAGCGAAAAACACGCGACTGCTACTTCGTCTCAGTTTTGTTCTGAAGCTTTTTCAAAAAAAAAATTGTTAGCGTGCTTTGTTCTCATTTCTCGCTCCTGTCCAATGTCGAGCTGGAATTTCTCTTTCTCTGCACCTATGCTTTTCTGTTTTCAGATTTCTTGTCTACCTTGGCGAAAGTAGCTTCCAGTTGCTTCCAGTACGGCAGTGGAATGCTGCACAAAGACGTCCAGATTTCGTCACTTCGTTGCTCAAGTCTCAAATGCTAGCTGTGGTGCGTTGCATGTCCCTGGCTGGCCGTTCACGCGTCAAAGGCAGCGTTGCTCTTACGGCTTTTGCAGCACCTACTGGTCCGCTCTCTCTTCTGAGGATCACATTGTAGGCAGCCCTTGCCGACCTCAGCTACTTGTTTTCTTTTCGGTCTCAATTCTTATTTTCTCGCCAGCGGTGCCGGTCTAATGGCCTCACGGCGACACTATTTAGGATGGGGCTTGCGTTCGGTTTGTTTTGCTGTAGTATCCGTATCCTCTCCAGCCGCGCGTTCTGTATGAGGCGTTTAAGAAATGTGCGCGTTCAGCAGGCTCCGGTGAGTGTTTGTTCCTCGCACTTCGAAGCCTTTTATGCTGGCCCGCTTCGAACGGCAGTCGGTAATATATATAGTGATTGCTGTCGGCGCATTATCCCTTCGTCATGCCGCGATGGCGCAGTGGTTAGGGCAGTTGACTACTGTGCCCAAGGATGTGGGATTGGATCCCGATCGCGGCGGTCACTTTTCGATAGAGGCGAAAAGCAAGGCGCCCGTGTGCTGTGCGATGTGAGTACACGTTAAAGATCCTCAGATGGTTAACATTTCCGAAGCCCTCCACTACGGCGTCTCTCATAGCCTGAGTCGCTTCGGAACGTTAAACCCTATAAACCAAACCGAAACAATCATTCGTTGCTATCCTTCTCTGTTGAAGGGCCGCACCAGGAAAGGAAGATGAGAACAATTTGGCTTCAGAGGCTGGAGTCACAACGAAATTCCCCAATTTTTCGACACAGTGATGAAGTCGCAAGATGTGACGTCATTCAACCGACACTGCTAAGTGTCTCCTACAAAAGAAAAGCACTCTTGCTGGAAGAAGTAAGTGGTCGAGCGGGAACTGAACCACTACCCTTTCGGTTACAAGCAGGGCACGCTACATCACTTTGCATTGGTTCAGGGCAATAGTTTAGAAGCCTCATTCGACGTCTCATATATTAGACAGTAGCCACTAGTCACATTCAACAAAAGCTTAATTGAAACTAAGGCCGCTAATTGGCCGCACTGAGCCCCTCTACATAACTCTTCAGTTAAGGCCATCACCTATCAACAATGCATAATGTGCGCACGGAGACGCCATCGCATAAACTCCGAGACTGTGAGAGACATGTAACAATCCTTTTTTCATGTTCAAGACGCGTACATGTCTCGCTTCAATACTCAGTTTTATTTTCCAGCGCTAAGTACCCTTGAATCTGCCAATAGGTTTGCGCCAAATGTTTTTTCCTTTCCAGCGAACAAGCATCGCAGAGTGGAGAGAAGATCGAGACAGT
The DNA here is from genome assembly GCA_023969395.1 of Amblyomma maculatum. Taxonomy (NCBI): domain Eukaryota; kingdom Metazoa; phylum Arthropoda; class Arachnida; order Ixodida; family Ixodidae; genus Amblyomma; species Amblyomma maculatum. Next base: position 330,797 of record JAJIZL010021418.1, read on the forward strand.
GGCGAGTGATGTAACACAATGGATGGATGGTTCGGGAGCAGTGTGGTGTGTTAAGCCTAATGCCGCACCTTTTAGCACAACGACTCTATTCGCGGCATCTGCTCGTTTAAAAAAAAAAAAAAAAAAAGAGGATATCAGCAATTTTAGGAACACTTGTAAAATTGGAGCTTTTATCAAAATAATATTGTTACGGGGCGCCAAGCCGGCGAACACAGAACAGAGAACAGATCAGGGGAATATTATAAGATGGCCATAACCATGTAAAATGACTAATAAAATACTAAGATAAGTGGTAGTCTACTTTGGCTTTACGTCCATATATACTTTCAGAACGATTATTAAGCATTTGTTTAGCTAAGTTTTACATCATTAAGCTTGCTTCGGCATATTTCCTATGTCTTGCTTGTTTGCAAGGTATTTAGCAGGTGATCTATAATTTTTTAGCATGAAGGTGACCTGATTAATATGTTTAGAGCAAATTAATCAAAGGAGACGAACACGACAGCACGTGAAGCTGTACGTAAAATTCAGGTAGCATCGCACGTGAAGAAATGGCCTCTTCAGATGTCGCAGTGGTGTAAAGAAGTGGCCAGCGTAGCTGATCCCTTTGCCTTGGACTGGGGTCGAAACCCCCTGGCTGTCAATTTTGGTGTCGACCGGTTGCTTGAAGGGGGCTACACAGCGTCCCCGGTGAAAGCCAAGAATGCGTGTAGTAAGAGTTGCGCATAAAAAATCAACAAACGTAGTTCAGAAGCATGGACCATAAATGAATGGCCAAGACAAAGTTTAGTTATTAGAAACGACTCCCTTTTCCGCATGCCTCAGGCTTTCTCACAACTTCAGTTCTCCGGAGGTGCACTTTAGGAGAGCCATTCTACGTTTCGAAGCCCTTTGATCGCCGTTTGCGTAAATGCTAGCGACAACGGGCCGTGGAATATCGTAACATCAAAGCAAAATATCGCGCGAGGTTTTGGGCTCAATTGACTTCCTTGCAGTCTCCGAGATGGCGCTGGCGTTCCATTGCAGTGGTTATACTTGACTTCGATCGGAAAAGCACAAGCAGCACTTCCAGAGCTACCTCCACTTGAAGAATTGCGTGATAACTGCCTGTGACAACAAACTTGCTTATAACTTGCAGGAATACACCAAAGAAAGGCATGTATGCGCAGACAACTCCAACAGAGTCTTGGGTAAGGGATACGCGAGTGAAGAATGTGGCTTGTATTGCATGACTGGGGACATGCGTTGGATTTCGGGCCTTTGCCACGAGATCCAATTTTCGATACCTTATAAACTATCCATGCTTGATTGACTTTGGATTTCACGAGCACTTCTCGCAAGTGTACTTTACGTATACACTCGTGGTATAAAATGCGAGAAAGAATAGTATTGTTTGGGGTTTATAGACATGCCATTGCTGCGTAGCGAATCGTTTGCATATGCATGATTCAGATAGTTCTCTTGAATGCCTGCAGAAGGAGAAACTGTGCCGCTGGTTGTTAAGAGAGAGAGAGAAGAAAAAAGGAAACATACTTCTGATCACCAGCTGGCCGTGCTCGCCATGAGGCTTAGAACGCTGTGGCGCAACTCACTGCTGCACAAAGAATTTACATCAGAATAGTCCTTTGTTGGGCTAGTTGGTAATCCATTGAGATACTAGTCTAAAAGAGTTCACATTTTGTTTCCCAGTGGAAGCACTACCACGCTTCTGGGTAAACGAGCGCACCGACGGTAACGATAAGTAATAACCAAGTTTCGGTTACTTACGGGGTAGAATGACCAGACAGCGGCTATCTTTATGCCAACATGTTGCACTTCAGATGAACCAAGAAAACAGAAGTTGCGAAAATGATTTGCTCGACGAGCGGAAATGAAAATTGTTGCTCCACGTGTGTCTTGTTTCATTTCGGCCGATGTTTATGGTTCGACAACATGAACTCGTGGGCTGGTTACTCAGACATAGCTTCAGGTGATGCAGCGCATCGGTACGATGCCTAGACGAGAGAAGGGGACAGCCGCAGCGCTGTGTTTGCTCCCTTCTCTCGTCTAGGCTTCGTGCCGTTGCGCTCCATCACCTGAAGCTATTGCTCGAGCCACGAAAAAACAAAACGAACAATTAAAGCGGTGGTGCGGGCTGAGTGCTCCAGAGGCGTCGAGATTCAGAGTTACGTGATTAGCCCCGTCGTTAGTTCGAACCCCACTCTAAGCGGGGTGAATATCTTTCGGATGCTGATCTCTCGCAAACGATTAACTCTGTTTGCTATACCGCATGGGGGATCACCTCCAATACGCCCTGCTGCCTGCCCAACGAGAGGGCACACTGAGCTCAGGTTGGAAGTAAAAAGGAGTTGGTACGAAATGAAGTATGCGCACTAAAAAAATGAAGCTCGCACACAGCTGAAATATAGCCGTAAATATAACATTAAAAAATCATCGAACAGCCCGAAAAACGAGAGAAAGGAGCCAACTTCTTCCGTACTTGTTCACCTTCTTGCTTTTATTTATTGTCTTGTGTCTTGTTCCCCTCTTTCTTTCCCTGCGCGAGCGTTGCTTCGCCTGACGTTTTTTCCTTACTGGACACAACGACATGCCTTCAATGCTCCGCGCTATTGCAGGTCGGAGCTCGCCTTCTTGTTTTATGAAGCACGCGGTGTGTCGTAACAGGGAGAACGGGGAACTTTCCCTGATTACGATAACAGCACTGCATGTACTATTTTTTCTCCTTTTTTCATGGTCCTCTGTCCAGCCGTTCCCTTATTGCGACAGGCGTCAGTTACTCTGTCATCTCCTGTTCTGCTTTGTTATTTGTTCTGCTCTGGAACGTGCCTACAAAAGCCTTCAAAAATTTATCGTGATCTCTAAAGAAGTGTCGATGTTGTACATCTAGTACCTTTTGTTTGTCCGCCCTTGCGCATAGTTTTGTGCAAGCGATTGGATGCATTGTGAATCCTAGCTATATATTCTCGATGCCGGACTCTACTCTTCGCTGCAAGAACTCGATGGGGCCATTGCGGTCTCCTTAGGAGGAACCATTTGAAGCTTTCTTGACTGCTTCGAAAGAGGTGTTTTGTTTATAGACTGGCGGCAAAAGTTTTGGTTTAGGCAGTGGTAGAAAAGAAATCACTCATAAAAGGCTCTCTGATAAACGGCGTAGCACTACGATTTGGACAAATCTTCTGGCAGTTTTATTAGGTGCAGAAACTGTACGAATGATTTCGCATGGGCGCCGTGCAATAGACGTATTCGGTTTCTAGGTCACCCGAAGACTACCGAGCACAGTTTGATAGGTTGTAAGGATAGGTGTACTGACTCGAACTAACAATCTCAGTACATGCATTGTGATATGCGTTGCAGTCTGCAATCGAGCTCACGGATAGGCAGAAGTGGCACCGAGTTATGACCCTTTGTGGAGGTGTCAAAAGGAGAACGTCGCCTTTACTTATTTGCTATCTGGGCTTTCGATTAGTAGCCAAAGCAAACAAATAGCGAATTAGAAATGCTTTTATATTGTTAGCTAAGATGCTAACGTTACAGAGAAAGCGGGGAGTTAATCTCGACAATACTCGGAATGTCGAATTTTTTTGGGGGGCCCGGAAATCACGAAGAAACAAGGCCAGGGCAGCTATTGCGCTGTTCTCTCTTGTTTGCGATTACTGCGTTCTACTGAAGAGTTACTAAAAAAAACAAAAAAGCAAGAGAAGAAAGAAAAACAGACTCTGATGCAATCGAAGCTTCAAAAAAAAAAAAAAGGCCCATGGTGATTCCGCACCTCCATAAAGTTGCACATAATCTGATGCATGTTGCCGTTAAGCACAAAGTTCCCGCCGTCCTTTCTGTCCTAGGAAATTCGAATTATTCCACCCAATAAATAATTCTGGAAATTGTAACAAGAAAATGTGTCTGACCAACCATGAAAATATTTTGTGGACTGTGCTGAAGAGGTTGTGTACAGCATACCACTGAAGTGTGAGTGGTCGTTGTATCAGTGAACGTTTAGGAGAGCACACACTGGCCCTGAAGAAGGGCACATATTGAAATGCACCGCTTCATTGCAAGGAATGCGAGAAGAAAGAAAAGAAAATACGCGAAGCAAGGCTTTTAGAAGTCAGTGTTACCAACATGAGTAAAGACAAAATCACGCGTGAATTGGTATAGACACAACAAATCAGAAATAATTGGGGAGCCTTTCAGCACTCCTTCGTTCATGATGCTTAAAATGAAATGTAGTTTCTGAACGTGTTTTAGGATCCGTTGAAACATCTGTGTCCCTGCTTTTGTGTTCTTCGTGACCTCGTGCTTGCGCTCAATCGCGTTCTTTATAGAAAAGTTATTTAAGGATATTTATTGAGGACCAGTGAAGACGGACAACAAGCGGGCTGTTATATTATGAACTACCCCGTAACACCTCCACCAAGGTGTTACGGGGTAGTTCAGCTTGGAGCAGAGGGCGGACACGGAAGACAAGGCTTTCAAACAGACGTTTTCTGCAGGCACCAGCCGACTCTGTTGAACGTCGTCTTCTCTAAAACTCACGAGAGTCTTCTTCTTCTTTCCTTATGCGTATGCACCGCCTAATGTGACAATATTATAATTTTATTTCAGGAGGCCATCGTGAACGAAGGGCTTGTAGTAGTATCGAGCGAAAAGCGGATGCAATGACCCATGTCCATGACCGAGTGCGTAAATTTTGGAAGACCAGCCAGAGCAGAGCACGAAGCGGCTCATAAACTTATGAAATATCCGCAGAGACGTCGCCTCAGGCACATACCCATGACGTAATCGTTTCGTGTCGCAATAATTTACGACCTTGCATTCGCTGTAACAGGACAGTGAGTAGTAAAGCGGAGCCTGGTTCCCACACCGATAAGAATTAACGACGTCATAAAAGCCATGAAGAGGGCGCATTTTTCTTTTCTTACTTAAAATTTCCTTGCGAAATTACCGCACACATGCTTACCATCACCCACTCTGCATATCCTCAAGTCCTGATGTATCTGAACAGAAAATAAGCCGTTGAAGAATGCAGTTACCTGCAACAAGGAAGGGACGGGACTACTTGTAAGCTGAAGAAACGAAACCTTACGTTTTCTGCGCCCGGTTGATCTAAAAAAGCTTTTTATATATCCTATTGCAAATTCTGTAGTGATTAAAGAAGCAATACACCATAACTGTTGAAGGATATTATTAAATTTGACTTAAGGTTTAGGTAAAGAATAGAAGGCGTACGAATATTGTTGCGTCGCTCTACAGCCTAAGTGATCACATGACGCAAAGCGTATCCTGGAATGTGTTAAATCAGTTCGTCTTAAGGGTAACGTAACGTTTTAAGGAAATGCAGAACCAAGGAACGAGAACATTCCAATTGCTTTTATCGTATTCTCATGCTGCTTGTCCCAGACCTGCCGTTGCCTACGTTGGCGACCGGCTTCGGGACGCTCGCCTAGCTGCTGCCGTCCGGATAGTGGCGCATTTAACTCAAGGCAGTCCATCACCATTTTACATGTTTGAATCGTATCCCCGCCTAGTAGGGTCTGTAGCTATTAGCATTAAGTGTGCTCTCAAGCGACTAGACGACTGCTCACTTATTATTCTGTGATTTCGTGAATAGGACGCATAGCATGCATTCGCAACATGACTGTAAATTTAGTAGGTACACAGAGGGGTCATTTTCTGTTTACGAGTAAAGGCTACTGCTCTGTCAGGCTTCCGAGGAGACAGTGGGGCAGTGCCCACCTCTTAGTAGAACCCCTTTTTTTATGGCAGTAGAAAACAACCATACCTCGACCCAGTTTTGTGGAAAAGACCCTTGCTGTCCGCATCTGGCCAGTCAGTTTTTTTTTTCAGACAATGGAGATAATACAGAAACCACTGGCACATGCGGTGCAGGTCGCCATCCCGCTGCCATTCCCTTCTGTTTTTAAGGCGAATGCTTTTAATGGCTCATACTGTCGTGGACAAAATGTGTCCCGCTTTTGTGGCGGCTCTGATTGGCTGAGGCGGGATGACGTCATGGAGGTATCGACCAATCACAGGGCACCACCACAGTATGCGCGAATGCGTGCCTTATATGGCCGTATGCCAATCAATAATCAATTACTAATCAATGAATTATTAATTATTACTTTATTGTTTAAATAATGAATTCAATCATTCACTGATTGTACTAAATAACGACTAATAATTCAATAATTGCCTGAATAACGACATATATCACTTTTAAAAAATTAACGACTAATTATTAATTAATTAATTACCTCCTAATTAGTGCCAGTTGCTTAGCAGATTGCGGCATTCTGGCTTTCGCTTCTCACTACTTCAGTCGCTTATGTCCCTCGTAATTTTTTCCCTCGAGGGTTAATTTTCTCCGATGAAATAGAACATAGTAGCGGTGATTTTCTTGTCCCAACACGTGAGGCTGTGCGTTAGTCACAACGTCTGAAGTGAATGGCGACCAGTCACGCAGACAGTCGAAATAGATTGCACTATTGTGAAAGAGCTGGAGTTCCCATCTTGAGGTCAACCGGTGAGGACCGCTTTAGAAGAGCCTTCCGAACCTCGTATCTGTTCTCTTGTTTATCCCTTGTCACTCATTACAGTGCAAATTCGGTATACATTTATTATTTTATTATTTTTAATATTGGAACCTGACATCCTCGTCTCGTCAGTCCATGAAATGCCTAGTGTATATCAACAATGGCCAGATGAACCTCCTAGCTGTCGTACTTCTCTTTGATGAGGCTGGGAAAGCTGGACAAAGTGCACAGAAAAGAAAGACGGGCGAAAATGAAGGAAGAGTCAACAGAGGGCGCAGGCAAGAGAATGTCAGTACCGGAACAATCCGCAGTAACTCTTTGAGAGGAGGAAGGCAGGGGGAACCTAAGCTCCACTTTTGAGGATTTGACGTGACAACGTTAACGGATACGTGTTTGTGCAGGTAGATTATTTGAAGCTGAAGGGTGCGACAGGTAATCAATCTTCTAGAACCCTTGGATCCCGAGGCGGCCAACGACGCTTGATATCTATCAGGGGGTGTTTCAAATAACCTTGTAGGTTATGAATGTGCCCTAATGATTATATGTTAAATGGCAGGCGCACTATTTCAAGGTCGAGTAAGAACTTGTGGGTGCGGGAAAGAGGATGCGGATGAGGAGTTGCGTGCGGCATGCGCAGGCGTGCATCCCGCAATCACTGAAATTTGAAGTAAAAAATGTATTCAGTCATGAAACCCAAAAAGAAAGGAGCTTCCATATGACTTAATTGAAAAAAAATAGTTGTGGTTTAGCTCTGGTTAACCCTGGTTGAATTGCGATAGCAATGGCTGAAGCCTCATTTTCCTGCTACATTATTCCCCTATCACGCCCTATCCGTGTAAGGTGCTACATTATTGGGGACTAGGAGGTTGAACGTCGATTCAGAATGAGCAGTTGAGCGCCCTAACCAGTGAGCTACTAAGGCAAACTATTTTGCGATACGCATTTCCTGCGACAAATTCCTGCATATGACTGTCTGGTTTAACTTTCTCGGAAAATATGGTAACGTAGTTTATATGAATTAAGTTTATGCCGGATAAATAGCGAGATGGGAATGAAATCCATATTACTGGTTATTGCTCACTTATAAAAAGTTCTAGCAGAGCGACCCGTTGGAGAAAGAGGTGAACATAGCAGAAGTGAACTGAAAGAAGTAAAGAAGCAAACAAACTTACATTACGTGCATAGAGAAACAGGACAGCAGTGTGGATAGGAGCAAAAAGGACTTCCCCACCCAAACCACACATGAGATATGCTATCAGTTCATCAGTACAGCTGCTCGACAGACACGAGAAAAGAATGAACATCAGATAGATGAATACAAAGAAGAACGCGCTTGTGCACGCGTGGGTTTTCTATCACATATAGATAGAGTGGGGCTTTAAAACATCATTCAAGAGACGAAGCTGCTAGATCCACCGGGAATAAATAGAATTCCTTTTTAAGAATTATGCTTTCATTTCAATGAGGTGAAGGATCTGATGCTAAATGTATTAGACGGCATACTCTAAACCGACGTTCTGTCCTAATATATTAAAATACCGATCGCAAGAGAAATAATAAACGGGGGAAAACATTGACTATATCAACTACAAATTAATTATGATTTTACCATTTTCTTCCTCACAGCTGACGACGGCTTATATTAGCGATGCGACAAATCAATAAAATTGCGTTGTTTGTAAGATTAAACGAAGAGAATATTGCTTTTTCTTAGTCTTGCCATTAACACCTCTTCTTGGGCTAGTTGTTGCAGACTTGAATTACAGCGTCGGTGTCTCGCCTTCTTTCTAGTGGCCTGCATGGTTCGGCGGAATTCTTTCACCAATCAGTCCTGCCATGTGCGTTTTGTGTAAAAAAAGAGGAAAAAGACAAATTTCGGTAACGACAACAAAGGTTTCATGCCACGACCTTGTGTTAACGCACCGAAACAAAGTGTTGAATCTCCTCAAGTGCGCAGAGTGTACTGCAATGATCAACGATACAAGGAGAGAAAGAAGATGGCTACACAGTATGAAAGAGGCGCTGAACAAGGTAGATGGGTGGTCTCAGTTCGCAAGTCGAGTCAACGTTTCGGCAAATAAACTTGTCGTCACCCATAGAAAGAATAATATCTTAAAGGATAAGCTTAAGTGTCCCCAGTAATGTAGCACCTTACAATCATATGGCGTGGTAGGGGAATCATGTAGCAAGCAAAAGAAGCTTCCGCCGTTGCTATAGCAATTCAACTAGGGTTAACCCCAGTTAAACCACAACAATTTTTTTGTTTGCTATAGGCCCTCAAAGGAGACCAGAGGGGGCTATTGTAAAGCGGGCTTTGTTGCATAAAGGGTACTTGTGTGGCAAAGCCAATTCAACGACACATTTTTTTTTTTTCAGTTAGATGGATTGTTAAGTGGAGAAATACGGGAGAGGCCTTTGCCCTGCAGTGGGTATAGTCAGGCGGATGATGATGATGATGATTGTTTGATCTTCTTCGTTTGCAAGCCCACATACAACCGTCAGTGTCTATGAACAATTTTTCGTAATAGAGCAAATTCCGGTACGGTGCCGATGCTGCTGCGTTTCAGGCCCGAGGGAAAGCTTATATTCTGTCAGTTGGTCTAATACTTGTTTATATATATATATATATATATATACTTTACATTTCGGCTTTCATTCAATTTGTAGCTGTGCTAAGGGGCTCCTACATGCACATCCTAATATAAATAAGGAATGCCATAAGCGTGCGTGCCACGAAAGAAATGATGCCTCATACTTTCGCAGGCCTGTAGATTTATTTTGTTCAACTTCCTAGGTCAATAGCTCTTCAAATGCAACGCTACAATCCCTTGATAAGAATGAACTAAAATAGTAAGACAAAGTGGATAGAAAGTATTTCATGAAATTGGTAAGGCACCTTACATACACGCGTCAGTCACATCAAACTTCCTACACCGAGGGAACTTGTTCTGGTTTTGTGATCAAGCATTACAAATATATATAAGGGCTAAGGACACATTTGAGTAACAATTCCTGCTGGTTAAGCGTTTCTGCAACAGTCTGCTACGCAGGCGACTATAGGTGCAGTGATATCGCTCAGTATTTTCTCAACTTTCTTGGGTGCGCAAGCCAATTTGTATCTATGTTTGGATCCAGACTGGGCGCGTCTGCAGGATTCACTTTTCTAACCACTAACTTTAATATTATATCATCTGTGACTAACGCTGATAGGCCGCCACTTCTGAGTTAGACCAAAGCGTTGAATATGATACACCCCCATATGTTCGATAAGCGCGATTTTTCTGTAACTGAAACAGGCGCGCGTCCGGAGTTCAGTATTGCTCTGCTGCGGCTGAAAACATTTTATGCCTAATATTTGAAGAAAACTCGTCTCAATGACGGTATAAATACTTGTATTCGATGTAGTTTTCATTGCTTTGAGGCTAAGTGATATAATAAAAGTAAGCTAATCTGACCCTTCCGTTCATCAAAATTCGTGTAATTAGACCTGTATACAGAAAAAAAGATGTACGCGAAAAAGTGAAACACGTTAAGCCAGAATCTATAGCAATATTGAAAGCACGAAAACAGAGAAATAGACATGATGAATCCTCGCCTGGACATCAATCGTTCTTACTAACCGCGACTTCACTAAAGCAAAAATTGCTTTTATAACAACGTGTATAAGACAGCTAAGTTCTCCACTGCTTTCGACGCATTGCAGATCATTCATTTGCCATTTCTTTCTTTTTCTTTTTTACGCAAGCTTTCCATAAGGAATATTATAGAAACTGATGTAAATGGTTTTCCGTGAGGAACCGGAGCAGGCTCCCGCTCTTGTCGGTGAGCCATTTAGAAATGTCCTCTTCCCTTGTTGTGGTTAGTCCCACTTAATCTGTGTCCTTGATGCCCTTGTCCCTGCACAAGTCCATAGCAGGTGGCGAACATCCACTTCTGCAGCTGGTGTGGAACACTTCGGGCATGTGGTTGGGGTCCGATGTCTGCTCGAGATTCCCATCGGCATGTTACCGAGGGGGTAAGGACCGCCCTAGCTCTTATCCTTCTAAGGGAAACCTCCTCCAATCTCGTTTAGTTACGAGGGAGGGGGAATGTACACGGGGGAATGAGGGCACGTGTACTCCTCCTTAAAGAGGATGCTAAGATGGGAACAGCGGAGCGGGCATCGAAAGGGAGCCTGGTGGGGGACGCATTAGTGTTTGGAACTCCGTGTGTGAGGTGGTCAACTTTTCTCTGCTCAGCGTTCTCAGCATCGTCTTGTGTCCAATGTATCTGGATGCGTATCTTTGTTTTTTCATTGAGTGCGTGGGTTTCCTGGGTAACACATAGCGTCTTCGTCACTTTCTTCAGTTGTTTTATGGCGGCTAAGGAGTCTATAGATGTGGGCTTCTGTTATGGAATCTATTTTATTTATGGCCTCCATGGCATCGCGGATTGCCTAGAGTTCCATCACAAGCAGGTCAGCGTATTCTGAAACATGTTCTGTATGTACCTTTAGTTCGCTGTGTGCTGGACTAGTAGCTGCTGTTCTACCGCCATTTTCTATAGTTGATGCGTCCTTATATGCAATGCAGGTACCTGGAAGTGGTTGATGCACTTCCAGGTGCCATTTCACTCGCTGCAATTATTTTCTTAGTGTGCTGAGTGAAGAAAAATAGAATTCGGTGGCTGCCACGTGCCGGGCACGCGCCACGTGACAAGTGGAAGAAGAAGCCCGAATCCGTTTCAGCAACGCATCGTCGCTACCGAGACCATCGAAGCGACGGCGTCCGCTGCTGCTACGACCGCCGAGCGTCGCGATGGGACGCTCGAAAAGAGGCCGACGCCCCATGTTCCACCCGGGCGAGGTGGGTCCCGTGCAACCAGGAGCAGCCGCCAGGGTGTTCCGCTTCGCCCCCCACCTTCTCGAGGGGCAGGTCTTCCTCGGCAAAGAAGGCGAGTGCCCCGAATGTTCATGCATGCTCGTGGATGTTTTCATTCAGGGCTATATTTTGTTTGTTTTGCGCAATATCCCGTATTTAGAACTCCCGTAAGTCACAAGCAAGCATAGCACGAACGCTTCAGCGCTTGCCTCAACTGTAGCTTCCTATTTTCCATATCCAGTGATTAGCTCCGGCGCGGCCGTTCAATATCCTTATCTACAAGTCCGGGTCAAGCGCTGTTCTGTTAGGCGCGCTAAAAACTAGGTGTTTACCGTGTTGAAGCGCATTTCCGCAGCATGGCGCTCGCATCGCAAGGCTCTCGCATTTTGTGCTGCGTTTGGCTCTGCGTGACGATCGGCGCTTGTGATTCTTGCGATTCGAATTCACTGCGAAGAATCATTAATCTTTCGCGGCGATCGCCTGGTTTGCATGTATGTGTGCATGTATGTGTGCATGTATGTATGCATGTATGTATAGTTTGTGGTTTGGTTCGTGGGGTTTAACGTCCCAAAGCGATTCAGGCTATGAGAGACGCCGTAGTGGAGGACTCCAAAAATTTAACCTGGGGTTCTTCAACGTGCACTGACATCGCACAGCACACGGGCGCCTTGCTTTTCGCCTCCATCGAAAAGCTGCCGCCGAGGCCGGGATTCGATCCCGCGTCCTTGGGAACAGTAGTCGAGCGCCGTAACCACTGCGCCACCCCGGCGGGGTATATGTATGTATGTATGTATGTATGTATGTATGTATGTATGTATGTATGTATGTATGTATGT
>JAJIZL010021418.1:343256-385422 GCA_023969395.1 Amblyomma maculatum
TGTATGTATGTATGTATGTATGTATGTATGTATGTATGTATGTATGTATGTATGTATGTGTGTATGTATGTATGTATGTATGTATGTATGTATGTATGTCCATAGAAAGATGACACTCTCCCTAGAGCAACTCCTTACGTATGAAAGCCCTGAACTCTGGCTGAACGATTTCGTCTCCTTACGCAGACATCCTACAGCTCCTGGGCAACGTGCGCAACGTGGAGGCGGTCCGCCAGTCTCGCGGAATCTCTCGACAGGCGATAGTCATTACCGTCATGGCCGCCTTTTTTGTGGTGCTCTTCTTCGTTGTCAGCATCTACGGACTCTACCTGTCCGGACAATCGCGCGAATGGTATGAATTATACTCCGGCACGCGCAGGAAGGCTCGCGCATGATCCCAGAACGGGTTTCGAAATGCCTCGAAAATGAACATGAATAATTTCAGTTAGGAGCTGAGAGTGAGCTCTTTCAGCATTACTGCCCTACTGAAAAAAAAAAAAAAAAATGTGTGAGGCAATAACCTCACATTTTCTCGCGCAATCTCTCCCAATTCACATAAGAAATCATATACAAGTCACATATAATTGCATAAGGTGTCACAGCTTCTCGCACATTATCATAAATTCTGTACGATATTTTATGATAATGATATGCACCGTATGAGAGTCTATGCGATTTGATGATATTTTTAGAGGTTATTGCCCAATAGGACGTTTGGTTTTTCAGTAGGGTGGTGCTGTGTGCAGGTACGAATGCTACACGGATGAGTGCCGAGCGGCAGCCACCTACGTGAGGGATCACATCCTCGAGAGCGTGGACCCGTGCAACAACTTCTACGACTACATCTGCAGCGCCTGGTCTCACCGCCGCTCCTCTGCCCTTTCCTTCGTCCAAGACCTCAAGGGTGAGTTCCCTCGCAGCCCATGCAACAAAGCCCCCAAATGAGAGGCATGGATTTGATAAAATTTTTCAATTTCATCATTATTTCATCATCATTTCATCATCATTGCATCAAAATTTCATCATCATTTCATCATCATTTCATGGGTATTCAAGTCCGCTTACGTTGCTCATATACTGAGCACAGCAAGCGCTCCGCATTAAGCACAAAAGACAGCTTCATTACGCTGAGGTTGAGTTTGGACTGGAGTAATACTGGCACTCAAAAATCCTCAGCGCAGATTAACATTCCTTAATTGAATTTTAAATTAGCGTACTCGAGGCTGATGTTGGCACCTGAACAGGTTGGGCCTAGTTTCTTGTCTTAGTGTAGCGGCTAATCCAGGCTGGTTCCGATTGCCTAGCGGAGAGTATTGCAATGCTCGACGAAGAGAACAACAGCTGGCAAGACAACGGCGACACTTGGAGCCAACGAATCAGAAGTTTGTGACTCGGCCGACCAAAGCTATGCTAAGCCAGTAAAAACGGTGTCACGGCACGACATTCTGGTCATAGTTATGCTTAAACACCTATAGGCTCTTTTCGGAACGGAATATATGCAAACAATAGCCTGACAGATACGGCTATCGGATCGTCCCCGGACTGCATCAAGGTGACGTTTTGGAACAGTTGTGAATGTTCTTTTATGCGATGAGAAGTGATGTAGAGGGTGTTACTTGCTAGACATTACGGAGGTGGGCCTCCAGCTCCAGGTGAAGCTCACCTTGTAGAACACTACCACGGCGCTCCTTTCATCCGAGACTGTGCCAAGACAATGAAGCTGCATAACTGCACAGGCTGCATAACTGAGGGTGTCGAAAGGGTACATCCAAGTGCCTTTTCATTGGTTACCATGGCTTCCAAATCGTTGTTAGGCTTCTTGTTTTTAGCCTTGTGCTCAAAATGTTGTCACCTTCCGTGTCTCGGAACGCCTTCTTAGTTCCTTAAGATGCCGCGAAGTTTTATACCCAAGGCTATGTGATCACGCGTAGGAAGGTACAGCCCGTGAAGAATTTATTAACAAAAAGTGCAACTTTTAAGCGCCCTTTCGTTTGTCGAGTTGCGGCGCAGCGCTCGTAACCGGTAGAGCGAACAATTAGAATGGCGTAGAATGAAAAAAAAAAGAGCGAACTTGTAACCACTTTCGCACGTCCGAAGAGTAGGAAGCACCAATAGTCCGAGTGCAATCTTGAGCTTTTTGTTCTGAACAATGAGCAATTCAGTTGGTTGAAGGGCTTCGTCAACTATGTTGCTAGTAAATGAGGCTCCCAAGCAGAACATCAGCGAAGACGATGCCGTAATCCAGTGGTGCGCGCTTACGAAGAAAAGGTTGTAACTGCCTGCACCGACAAAAGGACTAAGGAATCTCATCGCCATAGCAGGAGTCAAGTGCCGAAGCACGCTCGACATGCACGCGTGTTCCGGTGGTGTTAACGTGGCCCATCGCTGGATGTCTAATCTTAACTGGCGCAGTGCCACAAGTTTCAACGAGAAGGATGACGGATTATGCCCCGACAATGAGACATCCAAGTATTAAGATGGTCAATGCAATATTATATAAGAGAAATGCGCAACAACTTAGACAGGACACATACAACAGTTCACGAGCGCAACTACCAACTGTCTAATGGGGTGAAGCAACAACAGCATATATACAGAAAAGCAGAGCATGCGTAAAGGTAGAGCATAGAGCAGGCACACACATCACAAACACCGCAATTTTACACAAACGAATCAAGATATGAAACTTCAGCATCATAGATCTGCAACGAGCATCACTTACACAGCAATCAGTTACTCCGGACAGTTACTCTGACCAGAGAAGAAGCTGCGGCCAAATTTCACTATAGGCAGTCTTGTAATTGTCGGGTAATATTTATGTCCGAATTTGTGAAGGAATCTATGTCGCATATACCATAAATCATTCGTTAACAATTGAACGCACAAAACAGATGAAGGTCCCGAGGAAGAGGATGGGGTGAAGCGCCATGGCTAGAAGAATCTATTGCAGTCCCCAAGTGTGTTCTGGTTACATGTTTGTTCAGGCTACGCGACACGTTGTGTCATCTTGGCACACGAACATGGCTGTTTCTGTGTTTCTTTTGAACACAATTCCTTGTCGGATGCTATGTCCGTTTGTGCATGGGGTTCGTAAAAATTCTCAACATTAGGTTACAAAGAATATAAATATATTCAAACGCAAATCCAATGCTCTTGGTAGGTCGCACGTTGCATCTCTCCAGCGGCATGAAGAAGTTTTTTATTTCTGTGAAAAACTATTTACACCCTGAGTGCTTACCCAAATATTGTCCTTCATTAATAAATTCTAATATGAGTAGATGTTCGGCCCATTCATTTTCTTGGCATAAATAGCTGATTTAATTTTCGTGTTGAGGCCATTGCAAATTAATAGGAAGTAATGGCTCTCCCTGTACCACATTTGTACGGCAGGCAAATAGCCAAAAGAACGAGGTTATGAGCCAAAGAATAATTTTGAAAAAGAAATACTTGTGGTTTAGCTCTGGCTCACCCTAGTTGAATTGCGAAAGCAACGGCGGAAGCTTCTTTTGCCTACTACATTATTCCCCTATCACTCCCTATCAGTGTAAGGTGCTACATTATTGGGGACACGAGCTCATCCCTTAAGGGTATCACGCGAGAGCGTAAGCTACCAGCCCACATATTGTCACGTCTCGGTAGAAGACCAAGGAGAACCTAGCGATAGATGGTTTGAATGGTCGACCAGAACAAGTCTTGTGTTCAAGCTTCTTTCACTTCCAGGCTCGCGCTTGTCGTCATCTTTTGCGTCGTCTTCTATGCGGCATTTGCCCCCCTCCTTAGGAAGCATCGTCCCGATGAGAACAAAAGTAAGTAGGAGGTTAAGGTCAGACTGAGTGGTATGGCTTCATACGCACGACGTGGACGACGTCAGCTTGGTGCTGGCGTCGCTTTGATGTCGACACCCCGTCTGGCATCACCTCATAAGTGACGTCGGTTAAACGTCGCTGAACAACATAGGGTCCAAAGTATCGTCGCAATAGTTTTTCGGAGAGTCCACGGCGGCGAATAGGTGTCCAGACCCACACTTTGTCGCCAGGTTCGTACATTACATGCCGGTGTCTCTGATTGTAGCGTTGTGCATCGTGCTCCTGCTGATTTTGAATCCGCACACGAGCTAGTTGGCGAGCTTCCTCTGCACGCTGAGCGAATTCCTCGGCGTCCTGGTCGAGATCATCGGTGTCGGCATTCGGGAGCAACATTGCATCCAGCATAGTTGTTACTGGTCGCCCGTGAAGGAGGCTGAATGGTGTCATGCGAGTGGTGTCTTGGCGGGCCGTATTGTAGGCGAACGTAACGTAGGGAAGTATTTCGTCCCAATTCTTGTGGTTTACGTCGACGTACATGCAAAGCATGTCTGCGAGGGTCTTATTGAGGCGTTCCGTCAACCCATTGGTTTGAGGGTGATAGGCAGTAGTTTTACGGTGACTGGTACCACTGAGGCGAAGAACAATTTCCAAAAGTTCGGCCGTAAATGTAGTTCCTCGGTCAGTTATAATAAGTGCCGGAGCGCCATGCCTCAGGACAATGTTCTCAACGAAGAACCTAGCTGCTTCGGCGGCGGTACCCCTTGGCAGAGCCTTGGTCTCCGCGTAGCGGGTCAGATAATCAGTGGCGACAATTATCCATTTATTCCCGGCTGTAGACGTCGGAAATGGTCCCAGGAGGTCCATGCCAATTTGCTTAAAAGGTGTCGCTGGCACTTGAAGAGGGTGGAGTAGGCCAGCTGGTTTTACAGGGGGTGATTTACGGCGCTGGCAGTCAATGCACGTACGTACATAGCGTTTCACTGTCGCCGGCAGTTTTGGCCAGTAGTATCCGTGCTGTACTCTAGCCAACGTGCGGGTGTAGCCTAGGTGACCGGCGGTTGGCTCGTCGTGGCACGCTTGCAAAACTTCAGTGCGGAGAACCGATGGGACGACGAGCAGAAAACTGTTTCCCCCAGGACGGAAGTTCTTCTTGTAAAGGACGTTGTTGCGAATAAAAAATGAAGAGATTACTCGGGCGAAAATCTTCGGCACAACCGTAGTTCGCTTCTCCAAGAAATCAATAAGAGGGAGCAATTCCTGATCCTCTCGCTGCTGTTGGGAAAGCGTTGCGTCATCTATGACACCTAAAAACGCAGTGTCTTCATCGGTCATAGTGGAAGGTTCGACCGGCGCTCGCGAAAGGCAATCTGCATCTGTGTGCTTCTTTCCAGATTTGTAAATAACTGCCATGTCAAATTCTTGCAATCGAAGGCTCCAACGCGCGAGTCTCCCTGAAGGGTCCTTTAAGTTCGTCAGCCAACAGAGAGAGTGATGGTCGCTGACGACTTGAAAGGGGCGAGCGTACAAATAAGGGCGGAATTTCATAACCGCCCATACCACTGCAAGACATTCTTTTTCGGTTGCCGAGTAGTTCGCTTCTGCTTTAGATAGGGTCCTGCTGGCGTAAGCAATTACCTTTTCCACACCATCCTGGCGCTGTACTAACACAGCACCTAAGCCCACGTTGCTGGCATCCGTATGAAGCAGTGTAGGGGCGTCGTCATCAAAGTGCGCCAGGACAGGTGGTGTCTGTAGACGCCTCCTCAGCTCATTGAAAGCTTGTTGCTGTTCTTCACCCCAGCGAAAGACTGCGTTGTCACGAGTCAGTGAAGTTAATGGCCAGGCTATTCGTGAAAAGCCAGCAATAAACCGACGGTAATAGGCGCAAAGACCCAAGAAGCGCCGCAATGTCTTTTTGTCCGTAGGTGTTGGGAACTTGGCGACTGCGGAGAGCTTTTCAGGATCCGGCCGAACACCTTCTTGGCTGACGACGTGGCCTAAGAACTGCAGCTCCTCGTAACCGAAGTGGCACTTCTCGGGTTTTAATGTGAGGCCCGCAGATTGTATGGCCTGAAACACAGCTAGCAAACGGAGTAGATGCTCTTCAAATGTAGCCGAAAACACTATCACGTCGTCAAGATACACCAAGCATGTTTGCCACTTAAGTCCCGAAAGCACAGTGTCCATCAGTCTCTGAAATGTTGCTGGCGCCGAGCATAAACCGAACGGAAGGACTTTAAACTCATACAATCCGTCGGGAGTGATGAATGCTGTCTTCTCCCGATCCCTCTCATCCACTTCGATTTGCCAATATCCACTTTTCAAGTCCATCGACGAGAAGTAACGTGCATTTCGTAGGCGATCTAAGGAGTCGTCGATGCGAGGGAGAGGGTACACGTCTTTTTTGGTCACTTGGTTGAGCTTGCGATAGTCTATGCAAAATCGTAAGCTGCCGTCTTTCTTTTTAACAAGTACCACGGGGGAAGCCCAGGGACTCTGTGACGGCTGGATAACGTCGTCTCTAAGCATTTCGGCCACCTGGCGCTGAATGGCTTCACGTTCTTTCGGAGCCACACGGTAAGGATTTTGTCGAATCGGGCGAATCGAGTCATCCGTGATAATTCGATGTTTTGTCAAAGGCGTTTGGCCGATCCGCGATTCTGAAGCAAAACAGTCTCGAAATTGATCTATGAGATCCAAAAGGCGGTCCCGCTCTGAAGAAGACAGATTTGGGCTCACATCAACGATGGTTACGGGTGTCTTGCACACTGATCCTCTCTGTTGCAGTAAGCAACAGTGCTGCGCATTTGGGAGGCTGTCGAAAAAGGCCACTGTTGTGCCTTTCGGAATTTGCTGACGCTCGTCGCTGAAGTTTGTCAGCAGCAGTTCGGTATGCCCATTGGTCAAGTTGACCAGCCCTCGAGCTATAGAAACACCTCGGCTGAGTACCAGGGTAACTGCCCGTTCGGCGACGCCATCGCCTGTATGCGCCACGTCGCATTTCACTTCAACAAGAGAACATGATCTCGGAGGTAATGTCACCGTCTCATTGGCGACGCGTAAGGGCAATAGTGGTACTTGCGCATAACCAAGGTCTTCATGGTTATTGGTGAAGGCAACGATGCTGTCACGGATGCTGATTACAGCCCCATGAAGACGCAGAAAGTCCATGCCCAAGATGAGGTCTTTGCAGCAGTCAGGGAGAATAACGAAGCTGCCAACAAACACCGCGTTTCCTATTCCTATCCGGGCAGTGCATTTCCCTGTCGGTGCCAGTAGCTGACCCCCAGCACTTCTTATTACTGGCCCAGTCCATTCAGTTTTTACTTTGCGCAGGGTGTCGGCCAGTTTCTGGCTAATAATTGAAAAATCTGCCCCGGTATCCACCAGAGCATGTACCGCCAGCCCATCAATGGAAACGGCGAGGTCAGCGCTAACAAAATTATCTGGGTTGATCGTCCCTTTCGGCATTTGCGGCGGAAGCGCGGCAAGGTCGGCGCTGTCAGCTTCGTCGTCATGGCTGATCATCTGGTACGGCATTTTCGGCGGTAGTGCGGAAATGTCAATGTTAGCGGCGGCGTCAGAAGCCCGGGTTGTCGGCAATTGCGGCGGTGGTGAGGGTTTCGACACTTTTAGACTGGTTGCAACCTCCCCTCGCGAGGTTGCAGCTCTTAGTTTCCCCGGTGAGGGCTAGGAGACCGCCGTCCGCTAACGCCAGTAGTGTTGCGACGTGTCGGCGAATAACGCTGTGGCGATGGGGAGGAGCGGCGGCGGAAACCCGGGGTTTCGGTTTCCCTGCTGACCGGAGGGTCGTCGTCGATTTGGGCAGAATTAGTGTCGAAGCGGCGGCGAGCAGAAGCAAGCGGAAAGGACTGCCCCTCTTCGCGGTGGCGGCAGTACCGATACACATGGCCAGGTTGTCCGCAGTAGAAACAAAGTGGTCGGTCATAACTGCGCCACCTGTCAGTTCGGCGCAGTTGAGAGCGCCTGGGAGGCGCCCACTGAGGCCCCTGGAGGAACCGAATCTCCTGACGGTTCGGTGAGCTCGGTGGGGCGTGGTCTGGAGGTGGGCGACGAAGGACCGCAGCATAGCTCTCGGGCTGCGGCTCGAGGTAAGCTGCAGGAATGTTGGCGGTGCAGCTGATCGGTTTTGGAGCGTGGTATGGTTCGGAAAGGGGTGCCGCGTTGTAGACTGGATGAGACTCGTTGCATGGTGTAGACGGTGATAGGGCGTATCGAATTTCATTCCTCACTGTTTCCATGAGGGCCCCTGACGACTGAGCCTTCGTAGTCGTAATTCGCTGCAGCTCCTCAAGGACAATGCCTCTAATGATGTCTCGAAGAGTGGTCGTATCTGTTGCAGTCAGCGCCGCCGCAGTCGTCGGGGCACAGTTGACCGGTCGGTTGTACTGGCGGCACCGGTCTTGGAGGGCTCGTTCGATAGCCGTAGCGTCCTTAACGAACTCACTCACGGTTTTAGGGGGGTTGCGGACCAAGCCGGCAAACACCTGTTCTTTGACGCCATGCATGAGATGCCGTAGCTTCTTTGGTTCACTCATATCAGGGTCGGCACGGCGAAAAAGGCGAGCCATGTCTTCCGCAAACATAGCCACGCTCTCATTTGGCTTCTGGATGCGCACTTCAAGCAGGCGCAGCGCATTGTCCCGTCGGTCAGTTCTCGCGAAAGTGTCGACCAGCTGGCAGCGGAAGTCATCCCATGTGGATAAGCTGGCCTCATGGTTTTCAAACCACGTTCTAGCATTATCCTGAAGGGCAAAATAAACATTACAAAGCTTCTGGTCCGCGCTCCACTGGTTGATCTTTGACACTCGCTCAAACTGGTCGAGCCAGTCTTCCACATCTTCAAACGCTTCCCCGCGAAAGCACTCTGGCACCTTGGTGTTCTGTAGAGTCACCGGTGTAGGATTGGTATGTGCCATGGCTTGAGAGGTCTTAGGAACTTGGGCGTTTGAGGAGTCGTTCGGCAGATGACTGTACTCCGGCGCTAGGCCTAGAAGGCGGCGGCTAGCACGATGGACAGGCGTGTCGATGTTTGGGATCCGCTGTGGACTGCCGGAAGGAGTCCTATGCATACCCCAGCGCGCTCCACCAGTGTCACGTCTCGGTAGAAGACCAAGGAGAACCTAGCGATAGATGGTTTGAATGGTCGACCAGAACAAGTCTTGTGTTCAAGCTTCTTTCACTTCCAGGCTCGCGCTTGTCGTCATCTTTTGCGTCGTCTTCTATGCGGCAATATAAAGTCACGCTTCAACCAAGCCGTATGGACGTGCCTGCGTATCGTAAGGGTAGCGAGAATGCAAACGGTTCTGGCAGGCTGATTCTGATATCACCTTCCCATATGAAAGGAGCGACCCTAGTTGGCAGCTCCTGCCCGTGGCATAGGGTTAACGTAAAGTCAAATGTCACGGCAGTCAGATTTTATTTTTTTTTTTTACGAGGATATCGTAGCTACGCCTCTTCAAGGCGTAGTTGCGGCCACCCGAGGTCTCGGCTTTCGGATGTCGGAGTGTTGCTTTCAAAACAACAACAACAAAAACATTACAAGGGTTCAACGCTGCTGAACCAAATATTGAGCGAAAGCATTAGCTGTGGGTGACAAAGTGTTCTTCTTCTCATTTTCTTTTTCCTCAGCCCACATGTAAAGCTCCGCTTTAACCAAGCCGTATGAACGTGCCTTAGTGGCCTATAAGGGTAACGTGAATGCCAGGGTTCTTGCAGGCTGATTCTGACATAACCGTCCCATGTGAAACGAGAGACCCAAGTTGGCAGCTCCTGCCAGCCCACACCCTAGTGTCATGTTGGGTGTGACGTCACAGCGTCACGTGGGTAAGACGTACGTGGCTACCGCCGCACTACGCTGAAGGTTCGAAACCTAGAGTAGTATTGCTTTCGCAATAAAAGAAACGACATTATTTATCCTCGGCCGAAGTGACTGTTTTTCCCTGATTGATTGATTTATAGGAAGGGAAAGGCGCGGTAACTGTCTCACTTGTTTTCTGTGGACACCTGAACCGCGCCGTAAGGGAAGGGAGGAATTATGGGAGTGAAAGTGGAAATAGAGAAAGAGGAGCCGTAGTGGAGGGCTACGGAGTAATTTCGACTACCTGGGGATCTGGCACGCGCAGACGCCTTCTGGAGCAGCGTGAACCGCAGCCTTCTAGACGCCCAGCAGCCCCCGCCGCCGGACGCCAATGGGGTTCACCTGCTGTACGCACTGTACGCCAACTGTCACCGCTTCATGACTACCCGACGTACGGTGCATGAACAAGTGCGCATGGTCTTCGAGCGGACGGAAATCACCCGCTCAATCACAGGCAGCAGCGCCCACGAGCTCATCAGCCATATGATACACCTCGCTATCAGCCGGGGAATTATCACCGTCTTCGAGCTGGGATTCACCAAGGTCAGGCTCTGTATACGGCGGAGCAATTTACTGAGACTTTCGTTGAGTTTATTGTGAAATAAATACTTTTAATCGGCAGGCGCATTTGCTGTTTTACTTGTTATTCACGGAAAAGCATTTCGAATTTATATAAGTT
Organism: Amblyomma maculatum; assembly: GCA_023969395.1. Taxonomy (NCBI): domain Eukaryota; kingdom Metazoa; phylum Arthropoda; class Arachnida; order Ixodida; family Ixodidae; genus Amblyomma; species Amblyomma maculatum. Next base: position 353,623 of record JAJIZL010021418.1, read on the forward strand.
GTGCTGGCTGCCCAATTTAGTGGCGTTTATTTCTTGCCACTTACCTCAAAATAATACGTCGCCCGCTGCATTTAGTAACAATTCGCTGCGCCAATTGGTGACTTCCGTAAATGTTTTTTTGCAATTTGTTTGGTGCCTTATTTTTACGTCCTACAGATATACCAAGCACATGCTGAGTAGACAGCGCAAAAATGGAGCTAATAAGGTTCTGTGGTGGATTTGTGCGTATTGCGACTCTTTACTCGACCCATTTGTCGGTTTGTTCCCACTCAGGTCGGAGACGCAGATCTTCTTCACATCAGCAAAGGCAGCTCCCTGCGATACAAGGCCACCCCCGTGACGAATGAGCGCATCTACCTCGACTACTTGAAGGAAATGTTGCAGGTAAGCCGCCGCGAAAATTGCGCGCACAATGTCACATGTTACAGATTAGATGTAATGCAGAGCACTTTCCTGTAATTTAGACTTTCGAACCTGGTAGCTTTCCGGGTCAATCAATTTTGTTTCCATAAGCGGCACATAGTAATGTAAAATTTGAGCGTAGCTCTCATGGTGTTTTAAATGTGAAAAATTAGTTGGAGGCGCTTAAATCTGTTAAATGCGGTAAGGCGAAAGCCTTTCCTGCTATTCTTCGCACTCATTTGTCGTTCTTTAGCTCATTTGATTTTTCGTTTTTTTCTTTCTCCCGTTTTTCGCTTTTTTTTTATGCTGTTTTGTCAAGTGTGGGAGCATTTACTGCACAAGTGCGAAGTATTTTGTTCAATTTCCAGGCCCGTGGTTGTTTTAAAGTCTACATACTATATCGACGTCGTTGGCTATTTTGACGTCTAATTGGCTTTTGGATCTAAATAATTACTCCACATCAACAAAATTTTGCACACATACATAATTTTCACCATCTACCTCATAAAACAATTTTCTTTTTCATCAATCAATTCAATTCTGTGTTATCAACCTGTGTTATCCTAGTGTATGTGATGTCCCACTCCTGCGACGGCCACAAATGTGAGGCCAGCAGTATGTTCAAATAATAAAATAAATAATTCTCGACAATGACGGTCTGACAGCTCCGTGGACGCACAAATCGGGTCCACATTCATTAGCTTAGGCGTTAAGTGTAGTCAAGTTAGGTTTATTTTCCTTCCTGCAGGGAAAGGAGCCAGAACTAAAAGCTGTGGAAACAGCTTGACAGGGCCCTGACCCTCTCAAATGCCGACGTAATGAATTTGAGATACACGTTCTCATACATATACAGTTTGCACTATTTTATCGTCGAAACCATTCTTTCAACTGACACACTATTCTTTCTCAGTTATTTATTATTTATTTAGTATTTACTATTCTTTCTCAGTTATTTATTATTTACGTTCACGTTGCCTCAAACAGCACGTTGGTGACGTACGCGTGTTTTTCTTCTAAGCAAACTAATTTCTCCACGAGCAATACGCGCAATTCTTAAGCTCCTTCTTCAGGTGTATGACATGAGCGGGTTAACACTCAGATTTGAAGTCTCCCTTTTCGAATTTACGTTAGGGTCCATGTACTTTGTTAGTAGCGCATTTACTATTCGGTTAATTTGTGTCTGTTATTTTACCGTCTAATCCTTTCCCACACCATCTGAAACATACACTGCATATAGACGCATCATGTGAAGAAACCGTCCGAAGTAAATACAAAGCACCCGCTTTATATGAGTAATACCCTACCTTACCTCGGTAGCTTAGGGATTGCATATCGGAATGGGGAATCAAGGCTCCGGGGTACGATTGCCATCTCCCCCATCCAGTTTGACAGCGTTCAATGCTGATAGCAGTGTACACCAACCCCCCGCAATCCACGTGACCTGCAAACTGCCACATGCCAGAGGCATATACTCGGGATTTTTAGCTCAGAACGCCCACCGAGATCAATGTACTTTCCTCCGCCGGTTCCCTTCTTACACTTCCACATTCCCTTTTCTTAAATGGTGGAGACACTGGAAACGAATGCTAGTTCAGCTTCCGTATCCGGAGTTTTAAGCCGAAAGCCTTTAATGCCTCATACTCGGGGCCATAACCCTGTCCGTCCGGCCACGAGAAGTGTCATACTTTTTCGCGATAATCCGCTGGATACCGCGAGATTGTGACGTCATCACCGGATGTCGTCGACCAGTCTATCATGAAGAAGATAGTTAAAATGAAAACACCATCCCTCACATCCCCAACTAAGCGCTTTAACCTTAAACTGTGCCATACCCAGGACCATGAAATGCACATCATAATTCTCTTTATTTACTCTCAGGATGATAGAAGCGATCACAATGAAACTGCGATGAGTGAAAATGACAATGATGACATTAGCAATGATGATGGCAGTTTATTTACTTGAAAATGATAATGAGAGCATGCATCTAGTGCACCAGCAACGCTTGGGTTTTCGTATTTCTGCAGTGTAGTTTACACAGTGGCCTCGGAATTATTTATCAGATGACTAGATGTCATCCCTCTCTTTAATTGTTGAAAACACCCGAACTGGATGCCATTTTGTGTTCCGGTTCCGGCGTTTTCACTAATCAGTGGATTAGAGGTCAGGAAGAAAACGACGTTTCTGAAAACGATCCAAACTCGGAGTCTGGACCCTGGTGAATGCGTCGGGAGTCATGTATGTTTCTTTCATTGGCTCGCTGACTCTTTCTGAAGGTATTTTCTTAAGCCGTCTTTGCGGCTATACAAAAAGAAGAAACTGGGAAATAATAAAAATTCCCTTTACTCTGGGAGGGGGGGGTATGGCTAATTGAGCTGAAACCAGTGTGAAAAAATCGCACTCAGTGCGACTTTTCAAGTGTATTGCAAGCTCCTTCACGGAATCGTCGCATATTGGTAGCTACCCAGAGTAATTAAAACACTAAAGCGTAAAAGCAATGCACTACAATAAGCTGTTGTCCCGTAAGAGATTCAGAAGTGTAGTATTGTTCTTTCCACCGCATAAACTGGGAGAGTGTTCAGAAGCAGCTGGGGATATGAACAAACGAATGAGTTCCTTGGGGGATGAACGACAGCTTTAAACTAAAACAGCCAGTTCTCAGCAAAATAACAATGTGTAATGTGTAACAACGTACAGGTAACCTCTACTAATTGGCTGTGTCCGGTAAATTGTTTCCGAGGCGAGAGTATTTGGAAGACAATAACGCAGAAGTAAGTCAGTTCTCAGCAAAAACATCTTAAAAACATCTTAAAGATAACAGTCAGTTATTTTTAATATGTAGTCAGTGCATCTATAATCAGTTACTTATTTTCTTTAAAGCGCCCACGGACAATACTGGCTTCCGCAGATGAATGTTATGAGCTCATAACACGAAGCCCTTCAGGCGTAGCGCATACTTCTGCGTGAAGGGGGTTCCGCAGATGAATGTTATGAGTTCATAACACGAAGCCCTTCAGGCGTAGCGCATACTTATGCGTGAAGGGGTTAACAGCCGCGACCTTTCGACCTTTCGACCTCTTAACCTGAACGTAGGTCATCGGTGTTCGGTCGGCGTTGGAAGGCAGCATCCGTTTCGTGGAGAACATTGACTTCCGCAGATGAATGTTATGAGCTCATAACACGAAGCCCTTCAGGTGTAGCGCATACTTCTGCGTGAAGGGGTTAACAGCCGCGACATTTCGACCTTTCGACCTTTCGACCTCTTAACCTGAACGTAGGTCATCGGTGTTCGGTCGGCGTTGGAAGGCAGCATCCGTTTCGTGGAGAACATTGACCGTGTCGTGGAAACGACGTTCGCTAAGCCGTCGCGAACCAAGTCCGCAAACTTCTCTGACTTGGGGAAGCTTCACGAGGAAGTAACGCCAGATGTTTGGCTCGAGCGTATCAACCGGGACGTGTCCCCAAGGCACTGGCAGAAGAACGACTCCGAGATACTCGTCACGGGCTTCGACCAGATCAGGCAAGCATGCCCTGTTTCAAGAAGCGTCTTGTGGCCTTCCATTCAAAACAGCAGAGATTTAACCCTAATAAACATAGTTATGCAGAACGAAAGTGTAGTTTTGCTTGGTTTTGCTTTGGTTAGGCTTATATTTATACATGATGTTTTGCAACGATTAAATTACCGAGGCTATGGAGTCGAGGATGTCGTAAACTACATGGGGGAACACGTAACACGCTGTATCTGCCATCAAAGGGCATAAGGTTAAAAGGCAAGGGCGAAGTCCAATTCCAAGGTTAAAGGGCAAGGGGGTACACCATGCATAGATGTATATCACGGTTTTGCTATCACACTGTGACCTGTGGCTCGTTTAAGGTCAGGCGGCCTGGCAAGCTGACTTCGGCTCATACGTGGCGTTGGGAAGTTTTCCCATGAAAATTTGTTTGGACGCAATAGTTGTAGTGTTTCAAGCTTAATCATGTAAAAATACATGGCATGACAAAACTCGCTTCTAGGCCGAGAGTGTGATGACTTCACAAGGTTACATGACATGACCGAGCTCTGGTCTGTCGCCGGGGTAGCTGCGTAACGTTATGACAGAAAGTGCCATTTCTGAGTTTTCTGAGGCGCTGTTCATGGGCTGTCGTTTCGGAATTTCGTATCTTCACGTTGCTTCATGCAGGTGTGTCTAACAGCACCGCGTTATCAGATTTCTATGACGTCAGAATCAACGCTGCTTGTGTCTATCGTAGTGAAAAATACCCGCAAGCGGAAAAGAGTACCGCGGAAGTACGTCTCTCAATATAGTATTGAAAGCAAAACATTTCGACAGATTCGCCTGTCTGGTAGGGCTGGTAAGTGAAACTGAAAATTCTCCAAACACTATTTTTTTTTTGTTTTACAGAAACCTGTTGTTTCGGAGCCAGATCTGACTTTTTCTCAAGGGTGACGGCCGAGGACTCGTTGTACGCTACCACTAGTAAACGAAAGAAAAGGCGAGCGGGTGGATCGAATACATTCGAGGAAATGGAGTGAGTGTAGTTAGTGGGTGTGGGGAAGAGAAAGACAAGGCTTAAAACCTAAGACGTCAGCCGTTCTCGCGGGCGTATTTCTTATTTTCTTTTGTTAGTTGGCCAGAGACGAGAGGATTCCTTACAGCTACACATACGGAAGGTTGTCTCTTGTCTGGTTGGTATTGTTTGCTGTCGTTTGGGTATACTACGATTCAAGAAGGTGACTTTTTTATAATTCGTGTCAATCCCCAGGATGGACTTTCCTTGGAAGTTTATTTTGTGGTTGGAGTCTTCGGAATGTTCGGCTATGGGTTTTCAGTCTTCTAAAATGTTCCTTATATATAGTTCTTATGTTGCCGAATTCTTACCTTTAGGTTCTTCATTTCGCTAATGTAGCTAGCGTCGCAGTCGGCGCATGGAATTTCCAAGACAATGTATCCCTCCATTTCTCTAGGGGGTCGGTTTTTGGAAACAGGCAGCGCGCTCCTTAAGGTGTTGGAGGGCTTGTTTGCTACCCGAAAGTCTTTTTTTGGAGGCAGCATTCCTTGTGTATTCATGTAAGGATTGCGCTCATCCCTGGTCACCTCACAAAAGAAAAGACGCCAGCGAGCACCGCTGTACCTGGACCTTGCGACACCGTGACTCGTCGTAGGCTTTAAACCCCTTTCCCTTTTCGCCCCCCCCCCCCCCCCCCCCCCCCCCCCCCTCCCCTTTTCCCCCCCCCCCCCCCCCGCCCCCTCGCCCGTCTATTTGCTCACTCACACTCCCTCCCTTCGCCTCTGTTAGCTTCGCCTCTTCCTCGCCTCTTTTTTCTTTTACTTGACGCAGGACACCTTTACTTAAGGCTGCCTATAACGTTCCCTGCGTCACCCATGAGGATGGAGGTGAGCTGGCCCCGAAGTGTCGGGCTTTTTAAAATCAAAAATGGTGGTTAGAGAATTTTAAAGTTTCACTCAATATCATTATAATGGCTGCTGAGGCTTAAATACTGTGACGAAAACAATAATAGTAAGTGAGATGCAAGCCGAGAAGGATTTAAACCTTACTGTTGTCACGTTATTTAATTAAGCATCCCCTTAACATTTTGCTCATCATAGAATTGAAAGTGAAATGAAGAATAACTCGGCAAAGACGGAATGATTACAGCTTTTGCAACGATAGAAAGATTTTATTTCAAAAGACGAAGCTCTTACATGGTAGAAAGATAAATCTACGATAGATTTTGACACAATAAGAAAGTACACGAACAGCGGCTGTGTTTTGGCAACACTCACAGAACGGGCGGAAACTTAGAGACTAAGAGGCTTGAATTTCATTCTAGGTCTATGCAGCGGGTTATTGATGGAAAACTGACAGGTGCAGCGCAAGTTGCCGGAACAGAGCAGGATGGCTCAGGCAGCAAACGAGAATTTGGGATCCTCGTTGAAATCGAGAAGAAATGAACATGCCCAGTGCATTGCATGAGAAGGGTAGATAACTGACGGGCACTTTATGTTAGCGGAAATGATTTATAATTATGTTAGCGGAAAACGGAAGGAAATTGTAGCAGGACGCGTCACAGAAAAGGGTTGACGGAAGGGGTCGCAAGCTTGCGGGGATCATCCAAACTGACATGAGAGCAGCCTTGGGCCTGTAGTGGACGAGGTTAAGCTTATGGTAACGATAACAATTATCGCTACCGGCTTAAAAAACTAAGTGCCCTAATTTCATGACAGATTCTTTTCTGTCGTATGTAACAGAAAAAAAGCCAGGCACTGTAAATAAATTTTGAATGGCTGCCTCTAGTACACTTTCCTCACACTGTATTGATGCAAAAGAACATAAAAAACAAAATAAACTAAAAAACCTCTCGGCTCTCAGCGCAATCAAATTCTGGAATTTTACCCAGAGTTTGGAGGAAAAGATGTGTCCAATTATATGCCATTGTTTTTTTAATGTCTTATCATCACGAAAAGAAAACACCGTCACAGTAACCGCGAAATTTAGTTTTCGAGCATGCTTTTTCCTCGCAGGATCGTGATGGACCTGGTGACAGGCGGCGGGCTGGCCAACGCCGCGGCCTACATAACGGTGCAGGTGGTAATGGAGATCCTGCGATTCGACTTCTTCCGACGCTACGAGCAGCAGAACGCGCGTGACGTGGTTTCCGTGTGCTTGAACACGACGCGACTGTTCCTGTTCTACACGTGGCCCTCGCTGGTGGCCAATCTGACCGTCAACGCCACGGCGGTGGACGCTAGCCGAAAGCTGTACGACGACATCCTCGACGGCGTAGTCGACCACATGAACAGGGCCACCTGGCTGGAGCTGCCATCGCGCCTGGAGGCCATCGCCAAGGTGAGCGGTTTGAAGCCGTTAATCATCATCATCATCATCATCATCATCATCATCATCATCATCATCATGACTATACCCACTGCAGGGCGAAGGCCTCTCCCATATTTCTCCACTTACCCCGGTTCTGTGCTAGCTGCATCCACTTGACCCCTGCGAACTTAACCTCATCCGCCCACCTAACCTTCTGCCGCCCCCTGCTGCGCTTTCCTTCCCTTGGAATCCAGTTTGTTACCCTAAGCGACCATCGGTTATCCTCTCTTCGCACTACATGTCCTGCCCATGTCCATTTCTTCTTAATTTCCACTAGAATGTCGGTAACTTGAGTTATTTCTCTGACCCACTCTGCACGCTTCTTATCTCTTAATGTTACCCCTACCATTTTTCGTTCCATAGCCCTCTGTGTTGTCCTCAACTTAAGTAGAACTCTCTTGGTTAGCCTCCACGTTTCAGCGCCATAGGTGAGTACAGGTAAGATGCAACTGTTATATACTTTCCTCTTTAGCGATACCGGTAAGCTGCTAGTACCTCATCACCAGTTGGTTCTGAGAATTCGCAAAAACGATATTTAGGCGTGGCACAAGATAGCACGAACGAGGATGCGAAAAAAGACAAATTTTAAATATCAACTAACTTTTGCTCACCGGCGGGCACGTACACTATGCTTTTTAACAGTCGCTGTTTGGCCTTGAGGCTTACGTACGTATTTCCTTAGGCGTTTCAAAGAGGAGTGGGGGTCAAATTTTCAGTCGGCTCGTTCTTTGTTTCTGGTGTAGCGCATTGCTCTAGGACACATGACACATGCTCTCGAAGGGACATACGTGCAATAAATAGTTTACGATTTAATTTTTTTTTTCACTGAGGGATGACGGCCTCGCTTTCTGAGCCCCTTGTGGCAGTGTTGTGACGTAAGAAGCACGTAAGAATCCTGCTCTCGTACACATGCTGTGCATATCAGCGCCTTTCGTAAGGCAGCTAAGTGAGCGGCGCAATGATATGCTGAGAAAAGCCAGGTCAGCTAGGGAGGACATCATGTTCTCAAACCAACCGGTCAGTTTGGCCGACCTCAGCCCTTGTATTTCGTTTCGTCATATCGCACAGACGATGATTCATGGTAGATGTCTCGTCAATGGCCTGTAGCCGAGAGCCCGTAAGTGGGCCTACTTCATTTCAATGGCAGGATATCTCAGTTTGTGCAGGGAAAAGTCAGTCGCCCTCTTCACTTTGACCAGCCCTTAACGGCATTCTGAGACTGCTCTGCATCCGGTAGCTGTTAAGTTTGATACCTCCCTACCTCTGTTTTTTTTGCTGATTCATTATCAATCAGACCTCACATTCGCTAATGAATGCTTCAAGATAATATCACGCGATTAGGCATTCACTGCGCCAAAGTGTGAGTGGAATGCACAACTGATGAGAACTGCATCGAGTCACTTGCACTTTATCGCTACCTATGCTTCCATAGCTGCATCTGTACGTATCAACTTTGATATCGTTTCGTGGGAAATCCAAGCAGCGCACTACGCCGCCGCGGTGGTGGAGTGTTTAGGGCGTTCGACTGCTGTGCTAAGGGATGCGGGTTTGAATCCCGTTTGCGGCGGTCGTTTTTCGATGGAGAGCAAAAGCAAATCGCCCGTGCGCTTTGCGATGTCTGTACATATACCCCCTTAACTCATCGTCACCAGCGCTTGCTCTGTATGGGGAGAAAGTCCTTCAAGTGCATAGTATCCCCATTACTTTAATAAACTGTCTAAACTTTATTGCGAAATAAATGTGTATACCTACATCTTTAGTCAACTGCTTTTTGTACGATTGCTTGTAACCTAATGTTTGCATCTCCCTCCATACATATCATACACCTGTATGTGGTGTTTCAGAGCAGGAGCATTGTTTATACTTGACTACAGAACGCAATAGGCTGCACTGCATTATTCTTAAACAAGCGCGGTATCAATATGTTTGTAGGGATTGGTCGCAGAAATTTTTATCCCAGCGTTATCTTGCTCCCTACGTGATGAAAGTTGCTGGAACCCCTATAGAATATGTCCCCAACCCAAACATTCCTAGGTTTTACCTTTGATGAGTCCGTCTCGTGTTCACTGCACGTTCATCAGCTTAAGACTAAAGCCTCCTCGTACGTCTCTATTTTTCATATTCTGTGCAATACCAGAAGAGAGACTATTCTACAGTTCTTTGCTAACATTTTATGGGGCACTTTGAGAAAGCCCTCTCCGCTATAGTGTCCTTGCTCTTCAGGGCCTCTGGCAACAAGACATAAAGCTGCTTTTAAGGTATAAAATACTGAAGCCTTGTGGTCTTCCTTGGTCTTCCGAAAAACATATTCACAGTGCGTACTCTACGAGGGCATGCGTCAGAGAGCATGCGTCTATCTCTGTCAGTGTAGTTATCAGAGCAAATGCGTCGTGCCCAGCTGCGGTTTGTAGAGCGTGAATTTAGCATTTGCAGAGGTACATGATGACATCAGTCTTTAATCTTTTGCCGGTGCAATAAGAACTCGCTAGCTCGTCATATTTACCACCCTGGAGGTGTGCATCATGGAAAATCTGTACAGCTATACCTGGCATTATGAGTAAGGCCCACACCCCTGGACCTGCAGTTATACTTCGTCCTCAAGCAAATCTATGCATACTATGGTCCTCACTATGATATCTACAATGATGCCTCCGTCATGCCTGTCTCCTCATCACCAATGCATATCGCAATCTCAGCGACACTTAATCACCACATTTCGGCTATGGAGCTAGCAGCGCTGCGAGAAGCTATTCAGTATGTTCTGCAAAATTCCTCTGCAGCATGGGTTATCTTCAGTGACTGTCGAGCTGTACCTCTCTTGTTATAATCAATTAGGGTTCAGCAACAGTCCGTCACCGACTTAAATAGGCTACACACTGAGGCCTGCGAGCTGCGCCACTGCGTTGTGCTACAGTGGTTGCCTACATGCTGCGGCATCGCGAGTAACGACCATGCGCAAGCCGCTGGAAAAACAATCATCATCATCACCATCAGCCTGACTATACCCAATGCAGGGCGAAGGCCTCTCCCATATTTCTCCACTTAACCCGGTTCTGTGCTAGCTGCATCCACTTGACCCCTGCGAACTTCTTAATCTCATCCGCCCACCTAACTTTCTGCCGCCCCCTGCTACGCTTTCCTTCCCTTGGAATCCAGTTTGTTGCCCTCAGCGACCATCGGTTATCCTCTCTTCGCACTACATGTTCTGCCCATGTCCATTTCTTCTTCTTAAAGTCCACTAGAATGTCGGTAACTTGAGTTATTTCTCTGACCCACTCTGCACGCTTCCTATCTCTTAATGTTACCCCTACCATTTTTCGTTCCATAGCCCTCTGGGTTGTCCTCAACTTAAGTAGAACTCTCTTGGTTAGCCTCCACGTTTCAGCGCCATAGGTGAGTACGGGCAAGATGCAACTGTTGTATACTTTCCTCTTTAGCGATACCGGTAAGCTGCTAGACATAATCTGCGAGTGCTTGCCAAATGCGCTCCATCCCAATCTTATTCTTCTTGTTATTTCCTTTTCATGGTCCGGATCTGCGGTTACTACCTGTCCTAAGTAGACATATTCGCCTACTACTTCCAGTATGTCGCTACCTAATATAAACTGCTGTTCCTTCCCGAGGCTGTTGAACATTACCTTAGTCTTCTGCATATTGATTTTCAAGCCTAACGTTCTACTTTTCCTGTCTAGGTCATCAATCATTATTTGTAGTTCATCTCCCGAGTTGCTTAGCAAGGCAATGTCATCAGCAAATCGCAGATTACTGAGGTATTCTCCATCTACCCTAATCCCTAACTGCTCCCTTTCCAAGTCTCTGAATACTTCCTCTAAACAAGCTGTGAATAGTACTGGGGAGATTGTGTCTCCTTGCCTAACACCTTTCTTTATGGGAATTTTGTTACTTTCTTTATGCAGAACTATGGTTGCTGTGCAGCCACTGTATATATCTTCCAGCACTTTCACGTACGGCTCGTCTACCCCCTGATTTCGCAATACCTGACGATTAATAACAACTGATCACAATTCCATTCTCATGAAGGTATGCTGACAGACTTGTGTTTGCTGAATCATGGCGATCGCACCGCTCTGTGTGGTGTGATTCGAAAGATCAATACAGCCTTTGCATCGAAATGAACGCATTTCTGAGTGAATGCGCTCAATTTGGATTGGTGCCATCGTAAGTGCCTGCACCGATTCCGCTTGAACGTATCATACACAAATTGCTTCTTTTACAAAATCGGTACATCCAGCAGCCCTCTGTGCTCTACATGTGATAGGCGTGGAGACTTTCAAACACTTGATATGCTACTGTAAAATGCTTATCCCACTTCATAGGATATTAGGTTCTAAGTTAGAGTTAGTTGATTACAGACCCCCGCTCCTAGAACATTTCCTCGGTACCTTGTGCGCTTCACGATCCCCCAGAAAGCCTTATTATTTTTTGTTCAACGATAGACACCATTTGGAATTTCTCTGTGTGTAACATCGTGTGATCATGTTACATCGTGTAACAGGATCATGTAACATCGTGTGTGAGTGACTTGTATGACGTCATTTATTCATTCACTTCTTTTTCGCCCTCGCCATGGCTCGCATGGGAAGCTCACCGCCTTACTGAGATCTCCTTCTAACATTAAAAAACCTCTCTTTCTCTGGCTCCAATCAAAGGAAATGCTGGGTTTTAGGGCTCAACCTGTTGCTCTGAGTTCAGCCCGCTTAAAGATTTGCCAGAACAGTTTGCCTTTGGGTATTTTGTGATGTTTACTAATCTCAGAATCCTTACGGGATGCGAGTACTGCTGCAAGGCTGGAGGTTTGTCTCATTTGCTGTGAATTTGAGAAGACGCGCATTCTTGGTAACATTCATGGCTTGATGTTCTCAATACCAAATAAGGTATACCGCCTGTATCGAAGTTTAGGCAATCGGCATAGGTGTCACGCTACGCCGCAGGTGAAAAACGTGCGCTTAATTGCGGTGAACCCCAACATTACGGATTTGGCGTCCACCGTGAGTCGCCAGGTGAACTACTCCAGGCTCAGCAGTCCACCCCAAGACTTCGTCAACAGCTACATCGAGGCGTCTCAGCTCAACACAGCACTACGACGAGACGTGGGCAAGGAGGAATACGGTCTCTACGGCAAGTGAGTGTCGTCGCATTACACTCTTGTACTGAACGCAATAGGAGATACTGATAGACGTGGTCACTTAGACAGAAGTTTACATCGAGGGCTGTTGAGGAGGGCTGGGTCAGTATCCCGATTTTGCGTCGTTTTCAGAAGTGTCGTTATCTCCCTGATCTGAACCCATCCGATTGGTGGCAAATCTGGAACCGGATGTCACTAACAAGATGTAAGGAAGGTAACACTTCTGAAAACAACGCAAACTTTGAATACAGACTCTGCATGAATGCATTGCTCAACATAAGCCTTGGAAATGTGTAGGCATCAGAATTCTCTACCAAAACTTATTCCATTATCAGTAGATAATCGTAATTTACGTCTACAATCCTCCGCGTGGTTTCCAGAGCTTAGCAGTCGAAAATGCGGCTCCTGGGCTTCGTGCTTGAGCTGCCGATAGGTGGCACTGTGCTGATAGCGCCTGCGCCGCGTCTGAAACATGTTGTTGTTGTTACGAACTTTATTTTTCCACCGATGTAGGAGGCCCCCTACTCCCCGCCCCCGGCACGCAGGCCTATGGGACGGAGGCCGGGGCCTCCGCGACTAAAGACAGGCGAAGTGACAGTGTTTCTTCGCGGCTTCAGCCGCCAGGCGGACAGCTTGCTGCTGGTTGGCGGGGGACTCGCTCCGCAGTAGCAGTTCCCAGGCTTCTCTACTGTTTATGTTTTCCTTGGCGCCAGGGGAATCAAGGCATTGCCAGATTATGTGATCAAGAGTACCCCTTTCTCCGCAGGTTTCGCATCTATCGTCCGCCTTTTCCTCCACTTGCGTGTGGAAAAGCCAGACGGGACTTGGGAAATTCCCAGCTTGCAGGCGCCGCCAAGCGACGGCCTCCTTGTTAGTTAGCGTTCGGTCCGGTGGTGGCAGGGACCTTCTGCTAAGTCTGTAGTGCTCTAAAATTTCCTTATAAGTTTGCAGCCTCTCGTCCATCCCATCGCAATCAGGCGGCTCTACGGCTGCCCGGAAGTAGAGAGCTCGGGCTAGCTCGTGCGCCGCCTCGTTGCCGGGGACGGACTCGTGCGCGGGGGTCCAAATAATTCGAATCTTTCTTTCAAGTTTTCTTTTCTCTAAAATTTTGGCTGCCTCCGTCGAGACCCTCCCTTTTCCAAAGTTCCAGACAGCTGTTTTGCTGTCACTAATAACTATGCTGGCTTCCGTTCCAACGCAAGCGAGCGCTATTGCAACTTCTTCAGCCGTGTCTACATTTCGGCTTCTAACGGACGCGGCGGCGGCGGGCACGCCGCGGCCGTTGACGACCACAGCCACCGCCGCCCCCGACTTCCCGCTAGCCGCGTCCACGTAGGCGACCTCCCCCGGCTTCATTTTCCCCGCTTTCTTTGCGAGCGTCTCGGCCCTCTTTTGTCTCCTCTCCTTGTTGTACGTAGGGTGCATGTTTTTAGGTAGGGGGGGCACTATTATATATTCGCGACACTCTCGTGGAATGTCTACTTTGTGGCTTGTTCCTCTATCTGACTGCAGTCCCACCCAGCCGAGGATGGTTCTGCCCGTGGTGGTCCTGCTTAATCTTTCTAGTTGCGCCATGCGCACAGCCTCCGCTAGTTCCGTCCAGTTGTTGTGCACCCCCATTTCGAGGAGGCGTTCAGTCGAGGTCGAGATGGGTAGTCCCAGAGCCCTCTTCGCGCATCGTCTGATGAGTGCGTCTATTCTCTGCCTTTCGTCTGATCTAATGTTTAGGAATGGTGTGGCGTAACATATGCGGCTAGTGATGCAAGCCTGCATTAGTTTCAGGAGGCTTCGTTCCTTAAGGCCCCGACCCTTTAGTGCGATTCTCCTGAACAGACCCGTGACTTGCGTGGCGTACGCGTTCAGTTTCTTTACCGTTGTATCGTTGTACCCATCTGCTTGTAGAAACAGCCCCAAGATCCTAATTTGTTCGACTTTTGGCACTATTTGGCCGTCTACTGTTACGCTGATGTTTATCTGGCGTTTACACCTGAGCGCCTTCGGGTTGTATATAAACAGTTCCGATTTTTGTGGAGAGCACGAGAGGCCCCTTTCGGCCGCGTAGGACACGACGGTGTCCGCCGCCGCTTGCAAGCGCTCCTCGATGCTCGCGTCACTCCCCTGGGTAGCCCACAGGTTGACGTCGTCCGCGTACATACTGAATTTCAAGTTTTCCACTTTCCTCAGTTCTGCCGGGAGGTTTCGCATGGCAACATTAAAGAGGAACGGGGACAGCACCGAACCCTGTGGCGTACCCCTGCTTCCTAGTTTGACGGTGGAGGATTCAATGTCCTGAAACTTTATCTTTATCGTTCTACCCGACAGGAAGTCTTTTACGTAGTCGTACGTTTTCTTTCCGACCCCCAATTCTTGGAGACCAGAAAGAATTGCCGCGTGTTTTACGTTATCGAACGCCTTTGTCAGGTCTAGACCTAGTAGTACCCTCGCGTCCCTGGTTTCGCTTTCTATGATATCGTGTCTCAAGCGGAGCATTACGTCCTGTGTGCACAGGCCGGGCCGGAACCCAACCATTTCGTGTGGCCACAGGTCGTTAAGCTCCATGAAACGCGTTAGTCGCGTTTGGACTACCCGCTCCATCAATTTCCCTATACAGGATGTTAGAGAGATTGGTCGTAAGTTCTCTAGTTTAGGGGGTTTGCCTGGCTTCGGTATCAAAATTACGTTTGCCGTCTTCCACTGTTGTGGGAGGCGGCCTCTGTCCCATACGATTCTCATGTACTTGGTGAGCGCGCGGATGGAATTATCGTCCAAATTTCGGAGAACCTTGTTTGTGATTCCGTCTGGGCCGGGAGCCGATTTTGTTTTTAGGCCTAATATTTCGGCGCGAACCTCCGCCTCCGTGATCGGCGCGTCTAGGGCCTCGTTTAAGGGTCCTTCGTAATCCGGCAGGGGTAAGGTTTGCGTGTCGCCTACGTACATGTTAATTAGTTTCGCCATGAGTTCCCCGTCCGTGCCCTCGAACGCGTGTCTGGCTTTCGTCAGTCTTATGCCCGATTGAGTTTTCGAATTGTCAGGATCAAGTAGGTGTCTGAGTAGGCTCCACGTATTAGCAAGGCTCATGTTCCCTTCCATCTCGTCACACCTACTACACCAGTTTTGTTCGCAAAGTTTTACTGCGTAATCTTCAATCTCTTTGTTATATCTTGCTATCCTTCGCCTAAGGTTCCTGTTCCATCTTTGCGACCGGAGACGCCTCTCCATGCCGCATTTTGCTTCCCACATATGAAGGAGTTTGCTGTCAACCGTCACCGGCGCATCGTCCTCCCGTAGGGTCGTGGTTGCTTTCTCTACTTGTTTCTTAAGCGTCTCTGCCCATTGCTCTATGTTTTGGATTTCATCTCCCGATTCGCAGTTTTCTCTGATTTGCCTAAACCTGTCCCAATCGGTGATTTTGGGTTTTTTGAGGCGACGCGTTTTGACGCCCTTGCTGAGGGTGAGAGCCAGAACAAAGTGGTCGCTGCCAAAATTTTGAGCTGTGTTTTTCCAGACTGCGTCTCCCGTGTTTTTTCCTAAGGTAAGGTCCGGGGTGGTGTCTGCACAGACGCTGTTTCCCATCCTGGACGGACAGCTAGGGTCCGTCAGCAGGGTGAGGCCGAGCTCATGTATGTCCTCCCACAGTTGCCTACCCTTCGGGTCGTGTCTATTGTAGCCCCATTCTTGGTGGGCGGCATTGAAGTCTCCTAGAATTATAAGAGTATTGCTTCCTGCTGTTTTGATCGCTTTGCGGAAGAGGGCGCGGAAACGTACCTTTCTCTGCTGGGGGGTGCTGTACAGATTTAAGATGAAGAGACTAGCCTCTTCCTTGCGACCAGTGATAATTTCTATTAATACAGCTTCGATGTCTCGTGAGTTGACCTCATGCTCGACTACCGCTATGTGTCTTTTAACTAGCGTGGAGACGCGGGATTTTTCTCCCCGATTACCGTGGAACGCCTGATATCCCGATAATTTTGGTAGACCTTTTCCTGTTTCCTGAAGGGCTATAGCTAAAGGTTTTTCTGCGCTCTGCTCTAAGTGCTGTTGCAAGAGCGCTCGCTTTCGTTGGAAGCCGCGGCAGTTCCACTGCCACACCAGAGAGTCTTCATTTTTACTGCGCCTGTCCATTTTGTTGAATTGGGGTCACAGTCTTTTCTAATGTAGTTAGCCTCTCGGTGAAGGCGTTCTGCATCGCGGTGAATTGCGTCTGCATTTGATTTACCGCACCCATTAATTGGGTGAGGAGGGTCTCGATTCTTTCAAATCTTGCTTCGTATTTAGCGTCCAGTCTCCTTTCTAATGCCACCAGCGGATCCGTCTCGTTCCCTTTACGTTTTTGCGGGGGTGGCCTGATTGTTTCAGTAATCATTTTCTCCTCTTCATTATCCTTCTGCTCAGGGCGCGCGACTACGACCTTTGTAGGCGGGGAAGAGGGCATCTGTTTCTGTACCTGTTTTTGGGGTACCAGTTGGTTCCTCGGTGGAGGAGGGGGGGTACTCTTTTCCATTCTTAAATTTTGAATCTCTGTAGTGAGCATGCTGAGCATGCTCTTGAGCTCTCGATTCTCTTTTTCTAGTTTTTTAGTTCTCTCGTCTGCCTCCCTATTTACCTGGGAACTGCTAACCGTGAAGCTTACCGTTTTTCGATCTTCGCTCGGACTGCGTCTGCGTGCAGGTGGTCCCCACGACGTCTTGGGGTCCCGTGTAAAGCACCCGGAGCTGCTGGCAGTGGATGAGTCGGCCAAGGTCCTCGAACTGGAGCGGCTTCGTCCAGAGCTGGAACGGTCCCTGGTACCGGAGCTCGAGCGGCGTCGCGTAGAGTTGGCGGTGGCTCCTTCCTCCAGCCTTGGGAAGTCCCCCTCTTTGGCTGTGAAGTGGTGGCAGTCCTTGCTGTTTGATCTCGATCTCCTTCTTAGTAGCCGGGGGTCCTCTTCACCATTTCTGGTTCTTGAGCGTCCCGCTCGCTCGCAGTTTTGCGTTGCATCAGCCAGTTGTTCCTGCTGACCCAGTTTTTTCTCCCAACGTCTTTTTTTGGTGATGTATGGGGTTCTATATATCTCCCGGCATCGCTTATCGCCGAGGAGGTGATTCTTTCCGCATAGCTGGCACCTGGGTTCGCACAGATGACCTTCTTTCGGGTTTTCCATGCCGCATCCGCGGCACTTTTTATTCGTCGGATCCGGACAGACGTCGTCTCGGTGTCCCATGCGCCCGCACGCGTGGCAAACTTCATATTTCTTCTTGTACAAGACGCATCTTTGCGCGAAAGGAGATAGGTACACCCAGCGCGGAACCTTCTGATCTTCGAAGAGGATTAGTATTGTTTTGGAGGTTGCTCCCAGTCTGCGAACACCGAGCACTGAAGGGTTCTCCTTTCTCCTGCGTATTCGCTCCAATAGCTCTTCGTTGGAATAGCGTAGGGGGACGTCGTGCACGACTCCCTTGCCACAATCTTCAGGCATAGCGGGATAGGCCTTTACTTCTATATTCTCGCTGCCGCAAAGAACTGCGCGCAAAGCCGCGTACCTTCTTCCACGCTCTTCGCTAGTAGTGGCGATTAGTATGGACTGTTGCTTTATATTTGCCGAGAAGATGTCGTTCTCGGCGTCCCTGAGCTCGATGCCGGCGGCGCGGGCGATCGATTCAGCCAGTTCAATCATTCCACCTTCTATTAGACGGCTGACTCCGCCCCGGGGGCGTATTATTATTTTTTCGGCGTCCTTCGGTATCTGCACGGACTGCTTCTCTACCGATTTTGCCGCTAGCTTTCTTCCGATGGCGGCCTTGTGACCTGTAGTCCGCCGCTCTTCATCTTTGGTCGCGGTTCGCGTTTCCTCTTCGAGGGGCACTACGCGGCCTTTCTTTTTCGTAATAAACCAAGTACCCTTAGTTAGCTCCGCGGGGTCGATAGTCTCTCCCTCCACCAGCTCCATTGCGTTGCTCATGCTCTTCTGTGGCTCCCGCCGCCGAGAGCGTCTTTCTTCTGCTAGGCCTATGGGTAGGCCTAGCGGTCCCGCGTGGGCCACCGAAAAATAGGCAAATTAGTGTGCCTACCTCCGAACTTGCGGTCTCCTCGGACTCCACTTCACGTGTGTAGTCGAATCCAGCGGTATAATGCACGCCGTAGGTCGAAACTTGGACTTGAACGGCTGCGTTCGACGGAGCTCATCGAACGCGCGGCCGCTCACCAACACAAAGCTTGAGAAGACGCGTCTGAAACATTGTCTGTCCGTGACGTCACTGGTCACATGTGTGCTTGCTATATAAGATGCTGTTCGCGTGAAATAAAGGGTTGTTGTTATCGTGCCGGGATCGGGGCAAGTCTCAGTTCCTTCCTGCCCGCTGCCCGGCCGCGCTCGGCGTCCGGCCAGGGACCGAACGCTACATGGTGTCAGAAGTGGGATCCTCTGGCGTTTGAGAGGCGTTGCATTAACTTCGTCAACGGGCGCCATGTCAGAGGACAACGCAGCCAAGCTCTCCCACGGAATGTTCGCGGTTCCAGCTCCGCCAAGGTTTGACTTCGACCGGACGTCTGAATGGCCTTCTTGGATCCAACTCTTTGATGACTACCGCTTCGCCTCGGGCCTAAATGAGCGGAATGAAGAAGCGCAGGTCCGGACGCTACTTTATACGATGGGCAGGCAAGCAAGAGAAATCTTCTCTACTTTTTCATTACCTGAAGAAGAACAGAAGCAATACGAAGTCGTCAAAAAGAAGTTCGACGAGCACTTCGTCGCCGCACGGAACCTTGTTTATGAGAGCGCGTGCTTTCACCGTCGCACTCAAGAACCTGGAGAGTCCGTCGACCAATTCGTTACCGCGTTGCACACGATGGCGGACCGGTGCGACTACAAGGAAAAGGAACGCATGATTCGCGACAGGTTCGTGGTCGGCCTCAGGGACGCTAAGCTCTCTGAGTCGCTTCAAATGGATGCGAATTTGACTCTCGCCAGCGCTTTGGCAAAAGCGCGTTTAAAGGAGACCGTCCAACGACAGCAGCTGCAACTGCGAGAAACCGGCGACGAACCCTTGGTAACGGCGACCGGCAATCTTGACGCGGTCAGCAACCAAGGGCAGCCCAGAAAGTATTCTTCAGGACAGCACTCGGACAGCTCGTCAAAGAACTATTCATCTGGAATACAAGGTCCGCGTCCCAGAGTCAAGTCCTACCGACCAGGCACCCCCGGGTCATGCCCCAACTGCGGTCAAGGAACGCACCCCAGAGCCTCGTGCCCGACAAAAGCAGCCAAATGCAACTACTGCGGTTGTTCCGGACACTTCGCAGCGGTATGTCGAAAAAAGGCTGCACGTGATGGAAAGAAGGTACAGCTTTCTTCTCTCCATATGGACAAGGCGGCGTTCTTCGTTGGCGTAGTGAACGGGGAGTACTCTAATTCTCGGTATGTACAGGTCGTCATTAACGGCACTCCGGCGTTCGCTAAAGTTGATTCCGGTGCCGAAGTTTCTGTTGTGCTTTCGACGTTTCCCGGTTTACCTACCAGGCTAGAAAAGTGCGACCTAACCCTAACAGGCCCGTCGAATGAGCCACTGAATGTTTTGGGAAAGTTTCATGCCACTATCCAGTGGAAACAAAACACTGTACAGCAAATTGTGTACGTGGTCTCGCCATTACGCTCCGTACTTTTGGGTCTCCCAGCGCTTGAGGCTCTGGAAGTTATTAAATTTGCGGACTCGGTCAGTAGCGCAACAGCCGTCGAAGCTTCCTACCCGCAGCTTTTCAGTGGTCTAGGAGCGATAAAAGGAGAATACAAAATTAGACTAAAGCCGAACTCGACACCTTTTGCAATTCATGTTGCGCGTCGCATAGCCTTACCCTTGCGTGACCGAGTTAAGCAAGAGCTCGAGCGTATGGAGCGAGATGGCGTGATCCGCAAAGTAGAAGAACCAACAGAATGGTGTGCTGGAATTGTGCCAGTACTCAAACCATCTGGAGCGGTTCGTATTTGCGTTGACTTGACTCAATTAAACAAAAGTGTACTTCGCGAACGCTATGTCATGCCGACTGTGGATGATAGCTTCGGTCTTTTAGGTGGTGCGTCTGTGTTTTCGAAGTTGGACGCCAACTCTGGCTTCTTTCAGATTAAGTTGTCGCCCGAATGCCAGTTGTTAACTACGTTCATAACGCCAGTTGGGCGATACTGTTTTCAAAGACTGCCGTTTGGAATAACGTCGGCACCCGAGATCTTTCAGAGGAAAATGTCGCAGATACTTGAAGGAATCCCAGGCGTGATAAACCTAATGGATGATGTGCTCATTTTTGGTAACGACAAGGCTCAACATGACGAACGCCTGCGTCTAACTTTAGATCGTCTCGCCAGTGCCGGTGTTACGCTAAACAAAGAAAAGTGTGCCTTTGGGGTAACTGAGATAAAATTTCTTGGCTGTGTGCTTAGTAAAGATGGCATCAAGCCGGATCCTGAAAAAGTTCGTGCTATCAAAGAACTGGCGACGCCAGCTAACGTGTCTGACGTTCGACGGCTGCTCGGTATGGCTAATCAACTGGCAAGATTCATACCAGATTTGGCTTCGAAAACGGCGCCTTTACGTCACTTGCTTTTGAAGGGTTCCGAATGGACGTGGGGACCAGCCCAAGAGCAAGCGCTGTCGTACGTCAAAGACGTTATCTCTTCGAAGCGCGTCATGGCTAACTATGATGTAAAGTACCCTACGATTCTTTCCGCTGACGCGTCATCATTCGGTTTGGGGGCCGTATTGATACAAGTTCAACCAAACAATGAAAAAAGACCTGTTGCATTTGCGTCACGCTCGTTGACGCCTGCCGAAACCAGATACTCTCAGATTGAGAAGGAAGCGTTGGCAATGACTTGGGCGGCAGAACGATTCGAAGGGTACATCAAAGGTCTTGAAATTGTGTTTGAAACCGACCACAAACCACTTGTAACGTTGTTGGGAAAATCACCTTTAGATGTTTTGCCTCCTCGTATTCAGCGCTTTCGCATGAGACTTATGCGGTTCAGCTTTACGGTTGTGCATGTCCCGGGTAAGAGCCTCGTTACTGCAGATGTATTGTCTAGAACCCCGATTCAGGGAAACCAAATTGATGCTCATGCGCTGAGTGTTGGCGAAGTCGCGAAATTCGTTTCGGGCTGTTTGACAAATGCCGTCGAGGCTAGCCTTTTTGAACGAGTCAAAGCTGAGCAAGCAGCCGATGAAGTCTGTCAAGCTCTCACAAAATTCAGCCTGGAAGGCTGGCCCAAGTTCTCATCGCTGTCGATGGTGTTGCGTCCATACTGGCAGGAAAGAGCAACGCTGACAGTCGCTGAAGGCGTGCTACTCAAAGGTGTGCGGCTGGTGATTCCACAAAAATTACGCGCAGAGGTCTTGAGGCGCTTGCACGAGAGTCACCAAGGAATCGAGAAATGCAGAGCTCGAGCCAAAGAGTCCGTATGGTGGCCTGGGTTGAGTTGCCAGCTGAGAGCGTTGGTAACTGATTGCCCAGTGTGCGCGGAACACAGGCAACAAAAGTCGGAACCAATGATTCCGACAACCACTCCACAGCGTCCTTGGCAAAAGCTAGGTGTTGATCTCTGCCATATTGAGGGAAAATGGTATTTAGTGGTAGTAGATTATTTTTCTAGATACCCAGAGGTAGCCTTGCTATCTTCGACAAAAAGTGTCACTGTCATTATGCACCTCAAAAGTTTCATTGCAAGACATGGCATACCAGAGGTTGTCATCTCGGATAATGGAACACAATTTGTATCTCAGGAATTCCAGTCTTTTGCTCGTGACTATGGCTTCCGCACTGTGACGACGAGCCCCAGATACCCTCAGGCAAATGGGGAAGTAGAAAGGATGGTCCAAACAATTAAACGGCTGATTATAAAAGCTAAGGACCCCTATCTTTCGCTGCTAGCGTACAGGGACACCCCAGGGCCACTGGGAAAAAGCCCTGCAGAGCTTCTGATGGGCAGGCGGCTACGCACAACAGTCCCTGTCCCTCCCAAGAGCCTTCTGCCCCAGCAGGTGAGCCTGAAAAAGTTCAGAGATCGCGATGTAACCATCCGACAGCGGCAGCGTAGGTACTTCAATAGTCATCATAGGGCTCATCCGCTGCCAGTCCTCAAACCAGGAGCGGAAGTATGGGTGACAGACTGCAAAGTGAAAGCGCGAGTCTTACGTCCTGCACAACGTCCGAGGTCGTATGTAGTTAGAACTTCTACGGGTGTAGTTCTAGAAAGAAACAGGAAATTCCTGGTTCGCTTTGTTTCCCAGCAGAATGACTGCGAGGAAGGAGGAGGTAGCTATGAGTTTCCGCAGGCATATGATAGTCGGGTAGAAATGGAACAGGAAACTAATCCATCTAAACCGAAGGCACCTGCCGATCCATCCCATACCCCCTTGCCACAAACTAGCCCTCCTGGATATAGAACACGATTTGGCCGTCATGTCCGACCGCCAGACCGATATGGGTTCAATGACTGACTGTTATTTTGTTTTGAGCATTGGTTGCATCCGTTAAAAAGTGTTCATCCTTTGTTGGTGGCAGTGCTGAGTTTGTTGCAAATGCCAGTGTATCTTTTCAGAGAAAAGGGGAGATGTGCTGATAGCGCCTGTGCCGCGTCTGAAACATTGTCTGTCCGTGACGTCACTGGTCACATGTGTGCTTGCTATATAAGATGCTGTTCGCGTGAAATAAAGGGTTGTTGTTATCGTGCCGGGATCGGGGCAAGTCTCAGTTCCTTCCTGCCCGCTGCCCGGCCGCGCTCGGCGTCCGGCCAGGGACCGAACGCCACAGGCACCCTTTTTAGTTAGAAAAACCTATTTCACGAGATCCATACCTACCCACAATTCCCTGCGTCGTTGAATTCGGAGGCTCTGCCAACTCGGGCTTCGGAATCGAGTAGGAGAGTGAAATCTGAATCCAGTTTCAAGATGCATTAGTTAAGGCATCTTGGATGTTTAGCTTGCTGTGTGTTCATCATACGATCTCTTAATGGTGTCGTTCATTTTTACTCCTGTGCTGCTCCTGATAAAATATTATGCTAGCAATCTTGCGGGAACGAATGCCCCCGCCTGTGTGAGGAATGGGAAAAGTAATCCTTAGGTATTAAAATTCAGCAGAGACAGTTAGGACCGCATACGTGCATGAAGGTTAAAGCTCGGTCATGCGATGCGATGCGGTGACGCGCGCTCTTCCGGCAACGCGATGCTCCCTACACTCCTGCTTCTAAAACACGCCGAAATAGTGATTTAGCACGTTTTCCCACACCTTACACTGCACTAATCTCAAAAACAAGCTGATAAGTTCATACGGATGCTCCCAGGAGCGTAACAATCAGATATTCATGTGCACAGGAGCGGCCAGCGTGCCGGAATTGAATGCATTAGCCTATGGAGAGTTTTCTGATATGACCAAGAACTTAATTGTATTCCTCGTTTAAGACATCTTCAATGAACCGAAAGCTCTACTCGCACTGGCCCGCATTTCAGGCAGTCGTATTACCACGTGCCGGCACTTTTATGCAATAGATTTTGCTGCAGGAATTTGTATTTTCTTTATAGGCACGCACGCTGTTTTCATAGAAGACTACTGGTAGTGCAGATCGCAGAAGTCGATTACATTTTGTTTTGCTCTGACAGGAAGATGCCCCATAACTGGTGTCCAGCCTTCAGAGCTTCGCCGTTAACACTGGTGTGGCCATAACGAGAGCTGGGACAGCTCGTATCGCCAGCCGCGTGTTTCCATGGTCCTCTAAAGTGCTAGCAGTGTTTTAGCTCCGGGTGTAGAGGAAAAACATTCGGTGTGTATCTGACGCACCGGTGTAGGCAATAACAGCTGCGAAACTAAATCTATGTAATTAGTTAACCCTGCCGGTAGGCAATAGCTCGAATGAGGCAATCATGGCCCGCGTATGACATGAAATTGCTAGGAAAGGACTGCTCGGAAGAAATTATCGGAATCAATGCTGGAAGCATGCCCCTTCGTTGCTTGCGGAGGCGTCCTGGCAACATACGCAGGCTACAGCTGGAGGGCGACGTGGCCTACCTCAAGCTGTGGAGCCTTCGCAGCGGTGCCGAGCTTTTCGTACCTACGCTGCTCACTGGTCCTCCGATGTTCTACCCGGACGGTGTGGGCGAGCCCTTCAATTACGGCACGCTGGGCGTTCTGGTGGCCATGGCGCTGAGCAGTGCTGTGAGCAGCGAGGGGTCACGCCTGTCGGCCAGCGGTATCGAAGAACTGTGGTGGACTGACCAGACAGTGTACAACTACAACGAGGCGAGCCGCTGCTACGAGGAGATGTTCCACAAACTCAGCAACTCCTCCACCGCCTTCCTCGACGAGATGCGCAATCAGGTGTTCCTCTGGGCCCGAGCCACGCGCATCGCCTTCCAGAGGTGCCTAGATTTCTCATTTTTTCTTGGAGAACTTCTGGTTTTGTTCATAAGACGTGTAGCCAGTTGTGACGAGTGCTACCGCAGGTTACAGAAGGCGTACGCAAGGGTGCGCTCACCGCCATACCATTTCAAAAGGGGAGTCAAGAAGGTATTAATCCTTGGGTGCAACAGCCATTTTGAACGTGCGTCATTTACGTCATTCGAAGGCACATTCATTAGAAATTGCACTAGCTGACCTCTATGTGCCTCTTAGCTAATTCTATATGTAAGGAATGGATTGCGTGGTGCTCATATAGGCGGCGATATTTACTCTACGATTGTCTTTATTGTCCAGTTCCCACAACTCTACAGCCGCTGTATCAGTTTGCGGTACCAAATGGTAGTCCAGCCAAAACAGTAGCCGGCCATAGCACATTCGGCGCTGCAAGCCTGTTGCAAATTCTTTGTCCATGTAGTTGTATAGATAAAAATAAACAAATTGTAAGCCGAAAGTCTTTTGTTGCTCATGACTCGCCGACGTGTCCTTCCGTGCGTGCGTCCGTATGTCAGCGGCACCTGTCAATCATCTTCGGAAGGATTAGGATGGCTTCAGTACTGATAGTTAATCATGTAGTAGTAGGCTTAATAACATTAGTAAGGATAATTAATTAGTTAGCCAATGATTAAATAATTATTCAAGGCTAATAAGGTATTTAGTCAGCGATAATGAGTTAGTGTAATAAGAATAAGTTATTTATACAATGATAATTAGTTAATAGTAAGCTTTGAGACACCTTAAGCGCAAGACTGCACATAATCATTGTCCTCGTGCGCTCACCTCAACCGACACCTAGTAGCCACCACGATTGGGCACGGGCAATGACGTCACAATTGCGCAATTGCCTTTCGCTTCTGCGCACTTTAGATCGTGAAAGTGCCCCTGAAGGTTTCAAAATCAGCCCTTAAGAGAACTTGAGTGCGTTAAAAGAACTTAAGTATTAAGTTAGGTATTAGTGGAGTATTCGAGCTCATGTCCTCCTTTCAGCGTCAAAAAAGTTCCGCTACCTTCTTTCCCTGAATCTGCAAAAACATCGAAGAGTAATGATCTTGGAACGCCAAATATTAGCAGCTTGTAACAGAAAAGACTGCACCAAGCTTCCTAAAGCAATATAGTTCTTTATTTAGGCTACAAGGCTCTTAAACAAGAATAACATGTAAATGTTTCCAGTGTGGTATTTGACGGCTGCGAGTTAATGCAATAGTCAGCTCGGAATTGGCTCCAATTACGCGCTATGTGCGGGGTCCAGCTAGTCACCAGCAGGATTATGTTTTCTGAATTGAAAACCAAACTGCAGCACCGGTGAATGCTGAGCATTATCTCTCAAATAAATAGATTTTCTTATTTCTGGCTCGTCGACCCTGTCCTCGCCTGTTTTAGGCTGAGAATAAAATGGCAACGTGTCGAGAAAACTCGTAGGCGCGTAAGCAAGTATTTTGACACTTACATTATCCTCTTTCTTTAGGTTTAGTCACTAAAGTTCCAATTTTTATTAGCGACCGATCTCGGCTCTAGTCGGAGATTATTACAGCACGAACTGACCTTGATACGATAACTTGATCTGCATCCGGAGAGCCCTGCACATCTCCAGGAGTATTCTTCAGACAAGTCTGGCCGGCACATCGAGACAAAGTGCAATTATTGAAGACATAAATTGATACGGCTACCGTTCACTGTCGCAGGTACCGCATCAAGTACCGGACCCGCGTGATTCGAACCCGAGACCGGCGCCTGCACGACCGCGTTTTCTTCATGCGTTTGTGCATGCTCACGTGCACGAGTCGGGAGGAAGTGGGAGAGCTGTGGCCCCGATACCGCTGTCACATGTCGGTGGCCAACATGCCAGAGTTTGCGGACGCCTTTTCGTGCCGCACTTACGACCGGCTCAACGTGGAACCAAAGTGCCCCTTCATGTGACTGCCGGCGGGAAATTCTGGAGAGGCTACAGCTCCGCTCAGTTTATGTAGTGATGAGTGTGCCACTGTTACGCTGTGCTATGCTGTGATTCGTCCGCTGGTGCCTGATCACCGTGTTTTGTGCCACTTCAGTCACCTGTTTATGCTTCTGCCGCCTGAGCACATGTCTTAGTTTTTAAGACTGGAGCAGGCCTCAGCCTGAACATAATGGCAAGCATTAATAGGTGTCACCTAGAGACGTTATTGATGCGATAAAATCGGCCATCTTATATGAAGAATTTATTGCTATTGTCCCACCTTGTCTGCGCCATAATCCCTCATTTAAAATAACCTGAAAATAATCGCTACCTACATATTTGTAAGAAATGTTATATAGTGAAGGTTTTTAATGTATTATACTCTTCTTAAAAGGACTCGCTTCGCTCATGTAGGGACAAATGGCACCTGAACATTTTTAGTGGCTGATTGTATTGTTTATTTGTGCACGACTGTATTGTATACACGTTTACGGATAGAACTGATTAGTTAGACGGAGCTATGTCATAAACAATCTCATGTGATCCTTTACGGCACAAATAACCGTACCAATTAAAGGTAAAGGTATGCATGCTATAAATTCGCAAGCATGCAAGCGGTCTTCGTCTCGTTCGTCTCTTAGTGGATGTTGCCTTTGTTTGCGGACAGCGTACAGCGAGGCTGCCCCTCCATGCCAATATGCGCTGCTTTGTATATCAGGCCATATCACCGATGTTAAAGCGTTTAAATTAAGACAGCATGTTGGAAACTGTCATCCTTTACTCGAAATTTATCCCTCTCACTGATGCACAGGCGCAAAAAGTAGTACTAGACACCAGTCTCATCATGTATGGGGATTCTAAAGATACATGGCGTAACATCAACTCGATCATAAAAGCATTGTCCTCAAACGCTGTTTTACCATATTTTGACGATGATCACGCACATCTGGCTGAAGCATTTAGCGACTTTTTATTCGAATAGGCAATCTTTTTTAGTCAGCATCTAATGGCTCATGACACAGGACTCTTTCAACTGCGGTATATAACGCGTTCCCATTGACAGAAATTACGACACAAGAGATATTTGATGTCACTGCCCGGAAGAAATTAAATAAGGATTTAGGTTACGATTGATTATCGGTAAATTTACTAAAGGAGAATATTGCTGTTTTGTTTAATGTTTAGAAGATATATTCAAATGATTATTCATAACAGGTGTTTATGCCTAAGAGCTTAAAATAAGAAGGGTAGCCCCGGCATACAAAGGACATGATCCGGACGTCATAGCGAATAACAGACCAATTACGATATATTATCATGCAATAATGCGTACTTTTAAAAGTTGATAGCTAAGGCAATAACCAATTTTATAGAGAGTTCAGTTCAGTTCAGGCGTTCAGTCGTGTTCGACTCTTCGTGACCCTATGGACCGTGTCACGCCACGCTTTCCGGTCTCTCACTATCTTCTTAACATCACATAGCTTCATCTGCAATGCCTCGAGAATGCCATCTAACCATCGCGTTCGCTGCCTACCCCTTCTCCGGCGACCCTCAACCTTTCCCAACATCAATTCTTTCTCCAGCGACTCCTCTCTTCTCATGACCAAAGTAGCTGAGCTTCAACTTTAGAATTTGACCCTCCAATGAGCAGTCAGGGTTTATGGTCGACAATATCGACTGATTTGATCTTCTGGCAGTCCAAGGAACTCTCAAGAGTCTTCGCCAGCACCACAATTCAAACGCGTCAATTCTTCGGCGGTCAGCCTTTTTCACAGTCCAACTCTCGCATATAGAGAAATGTGACATAAATAGAAGTTAGTGGTTGCAAGCCCATAGCAGGGAAAGTTAGAATTGGTGTACCGCAGGGCTCGGCCCGCGGCCCTATGTTTGTTTCCTTATTAGTGGCTAGCATAGTTCCTATAAAGCGCGCCGCCAGTTTTAGAAGCCGATGATACAGCACTTATTATAAAACGCAAGTGCTTAAAAGAAGCAGTGGTAGTCGCAAATAGTAAGCTGGAGACTATAATGGAATGGTTCAAACTCGGTAAGCTTTTATTTGGCCGAAAAACTAAACTTTATAGTTTTCGCCTCTAACAGAAGATAGGGGCTTAAAACGAATGCACTGCAGGTCGGAGGAATACCCCTTGCAAGTATTTAGGTAATTAACGCTATATATATGAACGCCAAAAATACGTAGGTTCGACATCACTTCCTTCTAGTCTTTTTTTACTTAAGCTTTCTTTACAGTTTCAGTTCAGTCGTTCAGTCGTGTCCGGCTCTTCGTGACCCTATGGACCATGTCACGCCACGCTTTTCGGTCTCTCACTATCTTCCTAACATCACATAACTTCATCTGCAGCGTCTCGAGGATGCCATATAACCATCGCGTTCGCTGCCTACCCCTTCTCCGGCGACTCTCAACCTACAACCCTCTAATAAATTACAAAAATATTATCTGGGGGTGTGTTGCCCTCTAAGTTGCATCATGGGATGTCCTTTAATAAGCCGTAAAACCAGTCAAGAACGCAACCGATTGTTGGGGCATGACAATGCTCGCGCAATGTAGTAACGTTCACAGTAATATTGTTCCGCCTTTTTTGGCTGTTTGTTACCTTTAGGCTGCGTTCAGAGGCGCTTCTAAGACGACATTACAATCTCACTGACGCAAGCCAGTGAAGAAAAAGAACTTACGGGACCCTACCGTTGAGATTTCGGAATTACGCCACGCTTACCAATATGAGCATTTCGATTTGCTGAAAGCGAAAGTCTTTCGAAAACTTGTGATCAGTATACACCTTAAATAACCCAGTATCATTGCCGGCCTTAAGAATGTAACGTGAAGGTTGTTGCGTCTTGCATAATTACTCTTCCTTACGGCGGCGCCGAGTTCCACGGGTGCCACTGCACCACTGTGTGTATCTCTGGCTCTCTGGTGCGTGGTCTTTCCTCCTTTTATGTACTCTCTGTTAGTGTTTGTACGGGACCACCCACCGTCCGCAAAGATCGAGGCATTTAACGGCGTAACGTTTCCTCACAACCCTGTTTTCCTCCTTCTCTGGACACTCACACAGAGAAGGCCGCCCGCGACACCTGGCTTTGTATCCATGCTCGCACAAACCTTACCCCATAATTATCGTGAATACTTCGGCAGAAATGTTAGTAATTTGCCACGTAGGTGCTCTGCGTGGTAATGCCGAGAAAGCTCATTTGTGTACTCGCATGAGCAACAGTTCTAGCCTTGCCTAAAAGCTGAGCTCATAGAGTTAGGGGTGTATTTGGAGCTGATATACGGGCTGCGAAGTTATTGACTCTCTTTGCCGACGTCAGCCCCTCTGCAGCGTCAGTACTATGTAACAAATTTGCATGATCAATGTGTAATTGTGACGTTTTTTCGGCGAGGACAGAAGTAGAAGCGCTGAGAGGCTCCATGTTTGGGTAGCAGGACTCTCAGCTTATTTTTTAACTGCCTTTGGTTTCTTACGTTCACCGAAATGCTGTCAAAACGGTTGAAAATATTTTGTTCTAGGTAAATTTGCTTTGTTACATAAAACCGTATTCTTTATATTCCTTAAACGTCAAGGTGACATTTTTGTACGTCAATAAATACAATAACGTCCAATCGCAGCGTGTTTTCAGCGTAAGTTAGAGCCCTAGGCGCGTCGTTAGAGCTTCAAGATCGGCCAGTTGGTACTGGCTTGCTAACTTCCTTTTATAGTGGTTACCTAAGACGCAGGAATATGTACGAGACAACAGATGACACTCCATAAAACTACAGTTGAATAGTTGAATAGTTCACTGGATGACCCGCCGGGGTGGCGCAGTGGTTACGGCGCTCGACTACTGTTCCCAAAGACGCGGGATCGAATCCCGGCCTCAGCGGCCGCTTTTCGATGGAGGCGAAAAGCAAGGCGCCTGCGTGCTGTGCGATGTCAGTGCATGTTAAAGAACCCCAGGTGGTCGAAATTTCCGGAGTCCTCCACTACGGCGTCTCTCATAGCCTGAGTTGCTTTGGGATGTTAAACCCCACAAAACAACCGACCAGTTCACTGGATGATCAATTTATATTTCGGCTTCCAATCAGCACACACAAATGACTCGTGATACTCATGTGATCTCAAAATTCTCGCCCAGCCCCTCCTTCTACGAGCACCCAAGACTTGTGTCATCCCCGGCCAGATGCAGCGAATTGGCTAAACTTTACGAATGTTACGAAGGTTGTATGCTGATATATCACGCTACGTATTGGTGCATGTGGAAAAACCGACGGAAAGAGGCATTGTCGAAGACTTTGAAATTCAGAAAGCGGCAGACATGTCAGCACTCCTTCCCTGAGGCTCTGAAAGAAAGCTGGTACAGTCTTTGTCAAAAGTGTAGAGCCCAAGGGGTAGGGGTATGCTTCTGAGCCACTTAGTGCGGCTTGTAATGCATGTCCAGTATTGCGAACCTCTTGACGGTATGAAGATTTTTTGTCCTACCCTCTCCAATGGGAAGGATCTCCACTAATGCTAAACCAGCTCTACTACACGACTCAGCAGACCACCTGGGCTCTAAACTTTTGACAAAGGCTGTACATGTCTTTACAAACGCATTCACAGAAGAAGGGGAAGGCAACTTTGCAGAAAAGCGACTACAACTTGAGATGCCGCTGTAAACATTACTTGAAGTGGCCTAAATCTTCCCATACGGCTTCTTTCATAAACTTGAGTATTTTAATCCTTGTCGGAATAAGCCAGACGTCGCCTAATGGAGGACAGAAGACTCTTTCGCAGTCTTTCAATACAGCAATTTGCAGTGTGTGCTTTGGGCAGATTTCGCAAACACTCTTACCTTCGTCTATATATCGAACATTCCGCCTCACTCTACTCCGCTTGTCTTCATCAGCTACCTTGCTTTCGCATTGGATGCCCTGCCGAAGCCCGCTTTTGTTCTTGGTGTAGGTTAGGATATAACTGACTCGCGATTGTTTTTTTTGCCAACACAGCTTTTTTCCTGTTTTGCTAGCCTCAAGTGCGTTTTACCTTGAAGGCTA
>JAJIZL010021418.1:385432-397310 GCA_023969395.1 Amblyomma maculatum
GGTAGTTACCACCACTAAGTAGATGTATTCCTTCTGTACATTCAGCGACTCGATAGCTATAGTAAACTGAAGTGGCCCTTTAAAGACAGAAGAAGAGTACTTTGGGTTGGTGCATATTTGTTTTTAAACTCATCATTCTGCTTTTACGAAGTCATTGCTTGAGGTTGAGGTTTAAGCTATAGATCACGGCAAGGCTGACCCGTATGTCTGATAGGCCACTGGCACAAGAAAGAACAAAGAGAACAAAGATAAAGAGAATGGGGTGAATGAACAATTTAGTTTAGCTTGCTTTGTATTACTACTGCGCAATAATAATTATTGTGCTAACGTTGCCACGAAATTACGAAGCGAAAAGAAAAAGGCGTACGACATGAGAAAATTTCTTAAATAACTAGACACGTCGATCCCCCCAAACGTTACCTGGCTTTGAGCCGCTAATTACTTGAACATTTAATACTGTCTAAAACAAACGTCCACGTAGCACGTCATTTTTCAATAGGTCGTGGCCCGAATTCACGGTGACGCCACTTCCACTCCTTTTCGTGCCACCCAGAGATCACCTTGGTGAAGTGGAATGGGTCGCCACACACACCACGAAAGTCATCGAGGGACACGTCCCAAATGCCGAGACAGGCAGCTCTATGCTTATACAGCGCCATCCTCAGCAGACGCTGCACGTTACTGGCATCCAGGAAGCCCACCCATTGGTCGTCTCTAGCCACATATGACGCGAACGTTCCCTGCACCATGGTGGGCCAGGTCTGGTTGCAGACCTCGTAGTAAGCCAGCAGGCCGGGCTGACGGGTGTAAGGCCCGGGCTTCCCGGGCCCCGTAGCAGGAGCGTGGGCGTCGTGCTGATGCGAGCTGAGCAAAGTGTAGGTCCTGGCTCCGACCGACAGGACGAAGCAGAACTTGCGGAAGAGTTGCACGTTGCCAGCTCCGACGAGAGCGTGGCGCGTCTGGAGGACGTCGTTGAGGGGATCTGCGAACGTCGTAACTTTTGCCGCGCCGCTGCTTCCTGTGCCGTTCCCGCCATCTTGATCTAAAACCCAGTTCCCGATCACTAAAAACCGGTCGACGTGGCGGGACAGTTCACCAAAGTTGAAGTAAGTATGGCGAAGTTCTCCGTTGTTGGGCACCGCTACGAAGAGCTCGCTCTTGGCACCCAAGACGTCGCGGATAGCAGCAGCAACACCGATGATATTTCGGCGGTATCGCGATGCCTTAGCTCCGCTGTCGTTCTGACGGTTCATCGGCATCTTCCACTGGATGACGACGCCGTCGTACCCGTACGTCTGGATCCAGGATGCCACGTTGCGTGCAAAGGCAACGACGTTTTGCTTTTGCAAGGACATGCGCTGGAAGGCGTTAGAGTCGCTAATGTCTTCACCAATGGCAACCATGACGGACACTTGGGGGTACCGCTTCTTCAGCGCCGCGAACTTCGCGAAACCGCTTCGTTCGACATCGAACACCGGATCCTTCGCTATAAGTGCGTATTCGTTGTTGACGCCAACGGAGGCGTAGATAATATGGCTGCAGTAGGGTACAGGAACGTGGCCGGTGTGGAACGACATGGGCTCCTCTCTTCTGTAGCTGGTGTGGTTGAAGTAGCACACGATGCTGTACGACGGGCTGATGTCGACCTCAAAATCGAGGATTTCCTCGGTGGTCGTTGGTGGAGCCGATGATGTCGAGGTGGAGATATCTGTGACAAGGAATGTCGTCTGTGCAGTGCTTGTCACCGTAGTGCTAGTAGTCGGTGGTGGCGTCGTCGGAGAAGTCGAAGTTATCGCTGTGGTTATTGTCGCACTCATTGTGGTAGTTTCTGAAGTCGCAGCTTTAGTGGTCGCGGCTGTAGAAATCTCAGCGAGGAGAGTTGTTTTAACCTCAGTTTCATTCTGAACAAGTGCGGACTTCATGGCGCTGTCATCAGTGTGCACGTTCTCATTGTTTTCCATGTGTGTGGCGTCTTCGGTAATGTCCCTGCGAAAGCAGAATTAATACGCGAAGAGTCCACTTCAGACCTCTCAATTAATAAATATATAATGTTTCGCAAACAACCATGTGTATCTCGCTGAAAAAGAAAACCGCCAGCGGCAGAGCCGAAATTGAAGTCTATATATTCAAATTATTTCAATCAACTTAATGAATTAACGTTAAAGAATCCCCAGGTGGTCGAAACTTCCAGATCTCTCGTGGTACAGTCTGCACATGTCACCTATTATCTGGGTTGTAAGAGCACATATGTTATTGTGCCACAAGTGTGGAGACGCGAAAAGGTTTTCTATGTCATTCGCATGCAACACTAAGCTTGTATCTATGCTTTGGCGACAGTACTAAATGAGCTCGATGAATACAATTTGGAATCTGCTTTGAATCAGGCGTGCCTCTGTAACTATGAAATAGCTCTCACGTGATTAAAGAGAAAACTTAATTTATACTGCACGTGCGCGAAAGATGACGGCGCCTTGAACGTAACAAAAACAATCAAAATATTAGTTAAAATTATTCAGGGTCGTCTGGTTTTCACTGACCTAGGTTGCGTATGCTGCTGGCATCACTTGCTTCATAAGCAGGTGAAGAGTTCTATAGTTTATGCACTTCACAACTGGGAGAAATTGTACATGAGTTAGAAGCCCACAGTTCTCGTCATATATAGCTTGCTATAATAGTCGTTTAGCTTTTGTCTTTAAAAGAACGCACCTGAAACTTACGCTAGGTACAATTTCCCTTGGATATAAAACATGTCCTGGTAATATATAGCAATGAAGTGAAAGTGGCAGTACTCTCAGCGGCTTCAGCGCTGTGGCCTGGTGCAGCAATAGTTGAGTTTTTCCGTTTCTGAGAGTTATATCAGTGCTTTACTTGATTGTTACAGCGATAATATTTCGATTACCTGCACAGCATTGAACAAGTTCTGACTTCGCGCAATGAAATTGCTGCAGACACCTTTGTGACGCACTCTTATTGACACCTAAGCGATTATGTTTCCGTAGCGTACATAAGCCGAGAGCCGCGAGCCACGAAAACTTCAACTCTCTGGCCACCGAACAACCGTACTTGCTGAGAACTAGGGTTTTAAATATCTTACAATTATTTTACATCCATAGCCTGAGTGAACCACATCCGAGAAAAATGTGTCACAACACAATTTCTGTTATAAAAATGGCGTC
This sequence comes from Amblyomma maculatum, assembly GCA_023969395.1. Classification (NCBI taxonomy): domain Eukaryota; kingdom Metazoa; phylum Arthropoda; class Arachnida; order Ixodida; family Ixodidae; genus Amblyomma; species Amblyomma maculatum. The sequence goes on from JAJIZL010021418.1 coordinate 388,609, forward strand.
GTTTGTTATGACAGAGAAATATTACAAGAAAGAGACTACAAACGAGTACTACAGAAGAACGAAATTATGGAAAAGGTCTATACATTTATAAAAACGCGTTAATAAGAAAAACCTACCAAATATTGTGTTTAAAAATAATAGCTTGAGGGGCGAGTTGGTGTGCGCCTGTGTTGTGTTTTTTATTCATGGGATTGTGTTTGTTTTGCCACATTTCTGGGTACAATTGTGTCTTTGTTTTGGCACGGTTCTGCAGTTGAGTGCGACTGGGTGCGTGATTCTGTGCGAGGCAGGCTGTAGGATCGTATTCAGATATGTGGCGCAACAAACACAAACACAAGAGAAGATACACAACACACGCGCACACTACCAACTGTAATAAGAATCTGAAAACACTTCCTCTTCACCACTCCTCCTCTTCTACACTCAGGCACGTCTCATCTTCCTCTTCTTCTCATCCTCTTCTTTGCCAAGGGGATAATGGCACTCTCTTCCTCTCTGAGAGGAAGAAAGTGACATTATCCCCTTGGTAAAGAAGAGGAAGAAGAGAAGAAGAGAGGAAGAAAGTGCCATTATCCTCTTGGTAAAGAAAAGAAGAGAAGAAGAGGAAGATGAGATTGGTCACTGCCATGTTTGGACGACGTTATGGTCTGCGAGGAAGAGGGTGCCATTATCCCGTTGGCAAAGAAGAGGAAGATGAGAAGAAGAGGAAGATGAGACGTGCCTGAGTGTAGAAGAGGAGGAGTGGTGAAGAGGAAGTGTTTTCAGATTCTTATTACAGTTGGTAGTGTGCGCGTGTGTTGTGTATCTTCTCTTGTGTTTGTGTTTGTTGCGCCACATATCTGAATACAATGCAGCACCAACTAGCCCCTCAAGCCGTTATTTTGAGGCTGTAGGAGACATGACATCGTGTTAGCGTTCGACCTCGTCCGGTACCATGCAACGGTAAGCAATATAGGCTATTTCTACATACCCCAGATGCCTTGGCGGTTCTCCGCCATTCTCGCTGTCCGAAAATGGTTCCGTGGCAGGCCGCCTTCCCCGTTTGTGCGGCGGATGCTTGCGAGGGCCGTGTCTGCCACGACCGTCAGTTTCACCAGAGTTTCCAGGGACAGAGTTGCTCGATGGGTCCAGAGCCTTCAACAAATGAAAATCCGAATTTCATGACAATGTCACGAGACATTGATGAACTTGGGTATGCGCTCCTGATACAGCAGTAAACCCTTGATTCCAGCCGCTATTCAGGTAGATAATGGCCCCATATGACGCTCCGAAATATAGCAGTAAAGCCTGCCTTATACATGTTTACTGTTTATTGAATCTGCTGTCGTCAAGAAAGATGCGACGAGCTCCCAAATTTTCAAAATTGATTTGGCTAATTACATCTTCTTCTGATCTAGTCACGGCTCATGAGGTTGAATTCTAGCCCTGGAGGGTACATTCCGATGGAGGAAAAATTCCGAATATCCCATCTGGTTAGCCACGCCTGCTAAGGTAAAGAACCCTAGGCGGCTGAATTAAACCAGAAGATTAAGAAAAAATTACTAAGGCTTGCATTATTGTCGCCTCGCCATTAGATTTGACAAAAAGAGGTCATTAATTATCGTTACAAATACGCCGAATGATTTCCTCAATGTCGAATGTTTGAGGCTATTGCTTTCTAAAAACATTTAAATGGTTTTCATAAATGCGTAGTCTCTATGACATGTTACTGTGGTTAGAAGATTGCTGAACGAAAATCTGCAGCAATGGCTGAATTTGGAGAGGCAAAACAGCCTGTGTAGTCGGAGAGCCTGCCACCTATGAGTCCTCTACTACACGTCTAGCCCACTACAGTGCACATGACAGGAGCGAGTTGGTGCCGTGGAGTAGCCGTAGTAGTCACCTTCTCCCTGTAATCATCGGGCGGCGGCTCTCGACTGGCCAGTGCCCAGACCAGTGCCATGATGATGGCGGTGTTCACGCAGAAGGCGAGGCCGTAGACAACCTTGGTCCTTGAGGAGTGGTCGTCTTCGGGCTGCGGTGATCCAACCTTGACAAGGCGAACGCGGTGTAGCTTTGCGGGGCGATGCTGGCCCATCGGTATCGCTTGCTGCGGAAGAGAGGAAAAGGAGCGATGGAGAAAACTTAAGCGGTGCCCACTCGATACGATTCTAAATCTTGTCAAGGGCGAGATGTTCGAAAGCAGAGCAAAACGCCGTCGAGGAGAAAAATTTGATCGACAAAATATTGACACCCAAACCCTTTACCAAAGGTACTTTTCAAAAACGGACGAAACGCTAACAAGACATTAAAAAGAAAGGGGACATTGAAAAGCGCTTGTCCGTGTCCCCTTTCTTGTGAATGTCTTGTTAGCGCTTCGTCCATTTTTGAAATGTTGCACCAACTAGCCCAGCAAAAAGTTCACCAACTAGGTACCTTGCTCAGCTTGTCGAGGTTATGAGTAGCGAGGTTCCGGGGATAAAATGGCAGGGGCTTAACCCAACCTAAACCTGTTTAGGACGAGCGAAAGCACCCTGCCCGATGGCTCAATGATTGAACCGGAGTAGTCTTCTTGAACTAGAGTAGCGGAGTTCGAAAGCGACCACATCGGTCACTTTTCAATAGGGGCGAAACACAAAAGGCATCCGTGCTCTATGCAGTGCAGTTGGAGTTAAAGACCCACAGATTGTTAAAATGATCACTACGTCATCTATTTCTTCTTTGAAAGCCACCTTCATCGCTTCCTCGTAAGGAACGGTTCAGGTGCCCAAAGAGAAGTGTTACAGTTACGGCGACAGGTACTGCCGAAGGTAGCGGCCTACCATTCGAAGAATAGTGTCAGCTGACATGTATTTTTGCCACCTTTTTTGGAAAGCTGAGCTTTGTAAACCTGTCGGAACAAATGAACGACTAGTAAATTAATCGCCAATTCTACACTGGTGCCTACAAGAAATAAAAATTATTTACCCTAGAGACAGCTGCGCTGAAGCCCTAGCTTTAGGTTCTGTTGAAGGGTGCCTGAGGACTAGAGATACATGCGGGAACTGTATCATGAATGGCATTCACATCCGACGTGAAACCCCGCCGGGGTGACGCTGTGGTTACGGCGCTCGACTTCTGTTCCCAAGGGTGAGGGATCGAATCTCGGCCTCGGCGGCCGCTTTTCGCTGGCGGCGAAAAGCAAGGCGCCCGTGTGCTGTGCGATGTCAGTGCACGTTAAAGAACCCCAGGTGGTCGAAATGTCCGGAGCCCTCCACTACGGCGTGTCTCATAGTCTGAGTCACTTTGGGACGTTAAACACCACAAACCAACCAACCAACCAACCAACATCACACGTGGAGCACTCCAGCCTCCAGTGCACGAGGTCACAACACAGATCAAAGAAGGGCTAAGATTAAGGATACACTGCAGATTGAGATGCATGCGCCACCGCCGATGGCCGTGCGATGTTTGCCCGGCCCCTCCAACATTCGCTGCATTATAAATATTCACAGCCATTATGAGCCACAAGGAGTTTTTGAAACATTTGAGATTATTAATAGAAGCATACGCCTAACCGAACCAAAGGTAAAGGACAGAGCAAGGACTATGCTCAGAACATTACAAACAAATCTTTCTATTAAAAAAGCCGAATACAACGTTGTGTTCCCAAATTCTTACGATACGCATTGCGATCCTCTGCGGTGAAGAGACTTACTTATAGAACATGGTATGAGCATGCCAGGAAAATCTAGTTAATGCCATAATCAATGACACACCTTTGGAAAACTGAGACACAGCGCGGTACAGCTCACAACCGGAAGAACAGCTCTTGCGGGTGAGGCTGGTAAGAGCGACGTTAAAAGTCAATTGCTTCTAAATTGAAAGCGCGTCTTCTAACGTTGATTCATTCTTTCATTCAATATTTCATGCATAGATCAAAGCAAAAGTAAAACGGGCAAAAAGTAGAATCGCGTTATCTAAAATGAGCTATACATTATAGCTGGTTGTTGCTAAGCCAGCAAGGAAGACGACGAGCAACAGATAAGCTGAATGAAGTATATTGATCATTTAAATCTGTTGTTTCAGCGTAGCATCTGGTCTGTACTTTGCATTTTATGCGTAAGTTAATATTTTAAAGCGACGCAAGCTTGAGAGATGCCGTATTGAAGCACTTTTTATAATTTACATCAACTGAGATCTTTGACGTGTCATAACGTCGTACAGCACACGGTCGACGGTCGCATTACGCCTCCATTAAACATAACCGCAACGGGTCCCGGGTTATTGTAGGTAGCCGGGCACCCTACTACTCTGCTTGCACAAAGGATGGCTTTGTACTTCATTTCAAGCAATGAGCTCGTCGCTAAATCGCAGCAGGAGGTTTTTGCAGGACATAAAACGCTTAGTTTCTAATGCGTCAGATTTTTACCCCCATTCCGCTTAGTATCCTCATGTAAGAAATGAAATCCCGAACGGTAACTGTGCGTCATACAGAAGTGCGTGGTAAATTAAAGAAAAATATCTGGGGGACACGAGCTCAACCTTTAAGGGCTTTACGTGGCAGTAACACAGGCTGTCGTTCGCCGGCTCCCCCTGCGGATACTAGTTAGCGTCTAACCACTTTGATGATTGCCTAATCAGGGCTCTTTTATTTGTGCCTCATGACCTGCGCATATTCTTTAGCGTAAAGTTGTAAAATGCCAGGTTATGTGAAAGATCACCACAGGCTAATGGCGTCACGCATCCCCAGGACCAGTCAATGCTTGGCTATGCAACCTGCCAGTTACCACCTGCCAGAGCCGTTCCCGCGGATTATCGCTCGCAAGGCCGACGCTTTTATTTCATGAACGCGACCTTTAGCGCAGTCGTGTCAAAAAGAGCGTTGCATCGAGAGTGCCCTTAAGAGAAGTGTGCTTGCATTCCCAGTCCTAAGGGCAACATTTACTACGGCCTCAAGAGTGTCCTGACGTCGTCAATATTGCTACATCCAAACGTGATATGCCCGGTGTAGCCATATTGGCTGACAGAACACAACTGGTGTGACAGACGTCTCCCAGTGGTAGCGGTATGCCAAAGGCGCTCACCTGGCTTCAGTGAGGAAGCGAATTCGAGGCAGGTACGCTGCGTCGACAGCAGCCCACTTCTTCTGCCTTCCGCACGCGCTAAAGGCTGTCGCGTGCAGCTGGTGTTTTCATCTTTACTTCTCCCCTATCGTTTATTTCGGTCGCACAAACAGGGATTTCGCTTTGAAGTAGTGGACCGTAATGCACAAGCCCTGGGATTTGTCTTCCTGGTGAGGGTATCAAAATTACAGCATAGCAAAACAACCAATACGCGTTGTTCGCCGCATCGGGAGACCCACAGAAACGTTGGGCTAAAGCCGGTGAAATTTAAAACGTCACTCATAAGGACGTCATTGTCTAGATTCACCGCATGGTTGCAGGGCTTTGAGGAGAAGCCTAACGTTTGTCTCGATTAGTTAGCAGATTACGTCATTACTTTCAATGGTAGCGACAAACAACTTCGTGAGCTTATTTTACAAGTTAAATATATTATAATGGATGCATCTCGGGAAATTGTTAAAGGAGAAATTCAGCAAGGGCGATGGCAAGTCTTTCAGCCATGTCGACACATTTAGCACGGAATGAAAGCCCATTAGTTTGCAAATTTTTGTAGACTATGGCTGCCACGCTGTAGGCCGATTTTGTTGTTGTTGTGGCTGTAGGAATAAGGAAAAAAAATGCACGGGTCTGCTACTGGCTCTGTAGCTGAGCCACCTCTGCTGCCTCGTGCGGACAGAAGAGAAAATAGAGAAGAAAAAGAAGAGGGAGAGAAAGAGGCGCGTCGCAATAACAGCCGTCGTCCACCACCTAAGCGGTGGCGGGTGCAATGACGGCCTACAACAGATAAAAATTCGGTGGCTGGCTAGCCCTCGCCGCATGTGGCGCTGACCTATCGTCCCAGGCCCGTAGGGCCAGGAACTGCCACCTATTCCTGTAGGCCGATTGAGTCGGTCCTGTTACGTGGGCAGGAAACCAAAACGATCCACGCGGAACGGTCATCTGTAGCTTATCATTTATAAAGACTGCGCAGAATTTCCTCAGCTTGCATACAAACCCATGCCACACACACATCACGAATCCACATACTCGCACACTGAGGCCGCAGCACAGCGCGGTTCCAAACCCGGCGTCATCTGTGTGTGTGGCATGTGTGGCATGGGATCGTATGCAAGCTGAGGAAATACTGCGCAAAGTCTTTATGAATGATAAGCTATATATGACAGTTCCGCCTGGATCGTTTTTGGTTTCCTGTACGGTAAGAAAACTGAGAATACATGCGGACATACATATTGTCCAACACTATATTATACAATGCAATACAAGCTGCAGGTCTGTCGTGCTGAATTATTACTACGTTGATGCCAAGTTGAGAAGTACACAACATGTGCGTGTTACCGTTTTAACATTCCTAACAGCATGAAGGGAAAAAAGGGGGACATTCACTCCCTTCGTAAGTCAGCCAGTCATTATTACAAAGAGCATACAACACTTGACAATAATTATTACAACAGTGAAGGCATGGTCAGTTCATACGGAAGAACAACAAAGAAATGTGTATTGCGCACTTGCGCATCGCAAAAGTTAGCTATCCTCCGTCGCGGCACTATGCGCATGCGCCGGAGAATTTCATTTAGCGCTGTTGTGACACGAACACGCAGTGTTTACCCGCACGTAGAACCTCTCAGCACTTAGTCTAAATGGATCCCAAACCACAGGGGTCACCGAAGTCATATCCGCCATGGCAGAATTGAGTTCTGCGCGGATTTTTGTCAGACACGCTTGATTGTGCAGTATTGATGCATTAATCAGCCGCACCAGGGGCTGTTGGAGCTGCCAGGCGCTGCTGGCAGCGCTGTAAAGAGCGGCAAGTGATAGCTAATATTGAAAGAACCTGTAGGACATGGTGGCACATCACATTTGAGAAGGAAATACATCAGGCCGGAGACGATGTACACCCATTTGAGACGGTTTGCAGTCCGGACCTTAACACATGTTGCAATGAACTGCTCACCGTGTAAATTTACGCAGGTGTCAGTGACTGAACAAGCTTCCTTAACTCTCGCTTTGTGATCAGACATTCCCTGTACAGGCCCCCTGAGGTCGTGAGAGGAATCTAGTACGCAATTAAAATCGCCCTGGAGCGCATAAGGTACATCACTTAAGAAATGTGACCTAATAGACTGGAAGAAATTGTTCGTCAAACTGCGAGTGACCGGCGCATGATGTTGACAAAACGAATCCTCCGGCCATCAAGGAAGATGTCCACTGCTATTACACTGCTATCCATTCCAAATGTACAATGCGCACTGGCTCTAAATGCGCAACGAAGCGAATTCGGCAATGAAATGAAGGCGTCAACAGAAAAGCGAGACCGAAAAGAAATACCGGCACGGGTGCGAAAATTACACTGCTGCAAAAAGAAAACGTCAGTGTGGTATTACACAAACGGCCAAGCTTCAGTACTTTCAGTTGTTTATCGGGAGTACAGAAGCATTGCATGTTTAAAGAAAGGAAGCAAAGCTCAGCCATCATGAAAATACAATTAGAAACTAACCAAGCAACCTAAATCAAACAAAATTGCATAAAATTAGAGCACTGCAGAATCTACATTGGAGTTACGCGAAAGCACGGATGCTGCTGTTGGTTGCTTCTAGTAGCTTAATTTACTTCTTGTTTGCCCATTTAAATGGGCCTTATAAGCCTTACACGCATAATCCGACATACCGTAAGGCTGCGCCCCGACTACTGCGAGGAGCCGAGCCACAGCCCCATTTATCCTCCTGGCATGACGTCGCAGCGTCGTGTATGGACTCGCCGCCACCATCCGATGGCGCGAGCTGGGGCCCCGTCTCTAGGTCTGGCGTGACGTCACACGGTCACGTGAAAGGTCATGTATAGAGGCGTCAAGATACGCCAAAGGCTCGTAAGTTCGTGGGCGTGTCCGAATCATGCTGTGGAGGAGTTTAGGGGTGCATCGACAGTATGCTAAAGAATTGCGTAGAAATAACGCTTTTGATCCAAACGAATCAGCTTAGTAGAGCCTCAATGTCATGTTAGGAAGCCTACATAGTGTTGCAAGATAAGTCTGCAATTTCTCCTGCAGCATTTAAAACTATATTTGGAATATCTAGCAAAGTTATACTGGCCGCATTGCGTTTGCTCTGCTACGTATGTTTTTAATCTGCGAGATAAGATTATTTAAGTAATAAAACAAACTTTAATACCTACACATTCCTTCGTGTTCGTCGCCAGATGCTCCTGGCAAGACACCTTAGACAATATTGGTGCAGCGCTTACGACAAAGAAATGCTAAGCTCTGTCTGTGTCTCCTCTCGTCCTCGTAGTATGCGCTGCATCGAAAGATACTCGTGCATAGCCATTTCAAATAGTGATCTCTTGGCAACTAGTTGTACACGAGGTTGCTTTTGGTTCTGGTGATAGCGAGCGGAGAAAGCAGTCGCAGGAGCTCGTCACAAGCTGCCTCACATATAGAGCGAAAGTTACGGGATCTCCTGCCTCATATACAGAGCGGAAGTTACGGGATCACCCCGCTACTCCGAACATGCTCGACATGACTCTCCGGGGCAGCGTGAGCAGCGCGCGTCCTTGACGATAGGCCGATGCGCAACCGGCCGAGGGTATAAAAAGGCAGACGGCAGCACGCCGTCTACCTATAAA
>JAJIZL010021418.1:397710-412939 GCA_023969395.1 Amblyomma maculatum
CTCCGTCGCTTGGGATGGATGGCGGGTGCCCCGCCTCAGACGCAGGCCGGCAGACGTTGTTGGCCGGCGGCGTCCCAGGCCAGCTGGATGGCGGCTAGCTGGAGCTCAGGGTCCGAGCAGCGCAGCATGGTCTCCCAGAGTTGCGGCGTCAGATTTAGACCCCTCCCGGGAGAAAAGGGGCAGTCCCAGAGGATGTGTTCGAGGGTCCCTCTCGAGTCACAGTTTGCACACAATTCAGATCTTTCTCCTGGGAGCATATGGCTCACCAGGAGCGGGTGCGGAAATGTCCCAGTCTGAAGGCGACGCCAGGCGACGGCCTGCCTGAAATTTAGGGTAGGGGCTGGCGCAGCAGCCACCCGTCTACTGAGTCTATAATGCTGCAGAATTTCTGTGTAAGATTTGGCACACTCTATGGTCCCCGCTCCAAGTCCGCCCTCTCTGCCGCCGGCTCGGTGGTAGAGCCCTCGAGCCATGGCATGGGCGGATTCGTTGCCGGGAACGCCAGTGTGCGATGGAGTCCAAATCAGCTGTATAGTTCTCGAGATTGGTGACTGCTGTAATATTCGAATTGCCTGGGGAGCAATCAACCCACGACTGTAATTTCGTATGGCAGTTTTGCTGTCGCAGATCACGAAACGCGCCTTTGTCTGGGCGCAGGCTAGAGCTACAGCCACTTCCTCAGCTGCCTCAGGAGATCTAGTTTTCAGGGTGACCGCGGTGATCGATCTACCTGACCCATTCGATACCGCTGCAACCATAAAGGAGCTTGCCCCTCCGGCAGCATCTACAAAGGCTACTTCCTCCGGCGGCAAGCGGCTAAATTTCCTACTGAGCATTTGAGCTCTTTTTTCCCGACGCTCCGTATGGTGTTCGGGATGCATGTTTTTTGGCAGCGGAGGTATCCATAGCCTGTCCCGTACAGCCATGTCTATTTCAGATTTTGCCTGAGTGCCTCCCCAAGTGTCGATGCCCAGTTTTTCTAGAATGGATCTGCCTGCGGCGGTTAGGCGGAGCCGTTCTACCTGTGAAGTGCGTACCGCTTCCGCGATTTCATCCCATGTGTTATGGATGCCCAGTTGCAGGAGGCTAGCGGTGGAAGTACAGCGCGGGAGTCCAAGGGCTCTTTTAATACTTGTGCGGATGAGGCTCTCTAATTTCTGTCGTTCTGCTGCCTTAAGGGGTAAGTATGGCGTAGAATAGCTGATTCGACTAATAATAAATGCCTGGATTACGCGCAGAAGATTTTTTTCCTTTAGTCCTCTGCCTTTACTCGAAACTCGGCGGATGAGGCTAACTGTTTGAGATACATGCCGCTCAAGCTTTTTAATAGTTTCTCCGTTGTAGCCGTTATCTTGGAGAAGGAGACCTAATATACGGATCTGTGATACCTGGGGAACTTGATGTCCTTGTACCGAAATCTGTATATCCACTTTACGCTCTTTCCGCAGGCACCGTGGATTGTAAATTAAGAATTCTGATTTTTCCGGCGAGCATGTAAGTCCACGTTCTGCTACAAACCGCACGATCGTGTCCACCGCCTCTTGTAGCGTGTGTTCAATTACGGCATCGCTACCCCGGCTGATCCATAGTGTAATGTCGTCAGCATAAATACTAAAATTTAAATGAGGGTAACGTCGTAGTTGTTCTGGTAATTTTGCCATTGCTATGTTGAAGAGAAGGGGCGAGAGTACCGAACCCTGAGGAGTACCCCTACTGCCCAGAGGGAAAAGTGACGACGTGCTATCGCGAAATTTAAAGCGGGCACTACGCCCACTCAAAAAGTTTTTGATGTAGTTATACGTTTTTGTCCCTACATTCAATGCTGATAGGCCGTCCATGACTCCCTGGTGTGAGATATTATCAAATGCCTTCTTTAGATCGAGGCCAAGGATGGCCTTAGTATATTTACTCTTGGACCGGATAATGTCATGTTCCAACTGGATCATGAGGTCCTGAGTCGAGAGATGAGAGCGGAAGCCTATCATTTCCCGCGGGAAAAGGCCGTGTCGATCAATATATTTGGTGAACCTGGTTAGGATAACATGCTCTAGTAGCTTTCCCAAGCATGATGTTAGCGATATTGGCCGTAGATTGTCTATCCGAAGTGGCTTACCAGGCTTGGGTATGAGAATAATGTCAGCCGTTTTCCACTGCTGAGGTATTTCCCCTTTTTCCCAGCACTCCTGCATAAGCTGAGTTAGTGCGGCTACCGATTGGTCATCTAGGTTTCGCAGCATTTTATTAGTGATACCATCTGGGCCCGGTGCCGTGTTGGTTCTAAGCCGAAAAATCTCTGCTCTTACTTCTGCCGTGCTAATAGGGGCATCAAGCTCATCATTGGCGTCCCCTAAGTAATCGGGAAGGGGCATCCTGCTTGTATCGCTAACATACAAGTCTTGCAACTGTAGAAAGAACTTCTCGTCATCTCCTGGAAAGGAGTGTCTAATCTTCATGAGGTTAGTGCTTACTTGAGCTTTCGAGCTCTCAGGGTCCAGAAGGTGACGAAGAAGTCCCCAGGTCTTAGGCATGCTCATATTATTCTCCATGTGTTCGCATCGATCCCCCCAGTTTTGCTCGCATAGCTTGAAAGCGTAATCTTCAATGGCCTTATTATGCCGAGCTATCTTGCGCCTTAGGTTACGATTCCACCGCTGCCCCTTAAGTCTCCTTTCCATTCGTTCCTTTGCCTCCCACATGCGGAGAAGACGACTATCCACTAAATCCGGAGCGTTAGCGTCATCGAGATATTTAGTTGCTGCCTTGACGTCGGACTTTATTTGTGCAACCCACGTGTCAAGGTCGGTTATTTTTCCTTCATTGTCGCCTGTCCTGTTGTCCCGAAATTTGTCCCATTCCACTATCGCCGGCTTTGCACGACGTTTGGGGCCGGGGCCAACCCCAAGTTTAAGCGCGATTATGTAGTGATCGCTACCGAAGTTCATGTCCGTGTTGTTCCACTGGGGACTGAGGGTGCGCCTAGATAGTGTGAGGTCGGGGGATGTGTCGACGCTAACACTGTTCCCAATTCGTGTCGGACAGGTAGGATCTGTATGTATAGTGTACCCTAGGTCTTGTATATCCTCCCACAACTGCCTCCCTTTAGGGCAAGGTGTACAGTATCCCCACGCAGGGTGTCTTGCATTGAAATCACCCATAATCACTAACTGATGTTCCCCGCTGACTTGCTCTGCTTTCCGGAGCAAAGTCCTGAATCTGGCCTTGCGCTGCCTCGGTGAGCTGTAAATATTGAGGAGGAAGATACTGGCCCTAGGACTGGTTCCCAGGATAATCTCCACAAAAACACTTTCTATCTCTGGCGATGCGAGGTCGTGTTGTACTGCTGCCATATTTCTTTTAACTAAAGTTGTCACTGCCGCCCGCTCCCCCTTATCGCTGTGGAATGCTTGGTATCCCGAAAGTTTAGCCGGGCCCCCGGTTTCCTGAAGTGCTAATGCGAGAGGCGCCTGTTCTATCGTTGCGAGGAACTGCTGCAGCACCGGCCGTTTTCTTCGAAATCCGCGATAGTTCCACTGCCATATCTCATACTTAGCCTTGCGAGCCATGTTTACTCGCAAGGGTCTGTTCGATGTTCTGCTGCCAGGCGTTGATGCCTAGCAGCTCGTTCCGGAGTACTTGAGACTCCTCAGCTTGTTTTTGCACTGTCCCTCTCGCCCCACAGTGTTTGCACAGATCATCGGCCCTAAGGTCTGGTAGCGCGTGAAACGCCCAGACCGGGTTAATGAACGTATTAGTTTGTAGCCGCCTCCACGCGACAGCTTCTCTATTATTTAGTCTAACGTCTGGCGGGGGTACCATTCTACGTCCCAATTGTAAGACTAAAAACTACATCAGCTCCGGGCCCTGATGGGATCACCAATAAAATGCTAAGGAATCTGGGCGATGACTCTATTAGTCTTCTAACGGAATTGATTGGAAAAGTTTGGGAAACGAGCCAGTTGCCAGATCAATGGAAAATGGCAAACATAATACTAATATCCAAACTGGGAAAACCCCCGCAATTAGAAAATTTGAGTGCGGAGGAACGCCTCCAGGCCGCGACAGGCAATCGAGGCTAAAAGGGAACTTTCGTGCTCTCTACCAGCTCTTGCAACTTGTATGACGTCATTCGATTGCCGGCGTTCGCTGGTGGTCGACCGGCAGTGCAGCGTAGCTGCGGTGCGCCGAAGAGCCGACTTGCTACCCCGTCTGTCGCTCTGGTATGACGTCAGTTCTCACATGACCGACCACCGACCGTGAAGGGTAGGCTCCGGTACGGCGAAAAGGCGAAACCTGGCGTAGTATATCTTTCGCAATAAACGACGCACGTCGCAACAGCTGTCATCCACCTCCGAAGCGATGGTGGGTGCAATGACGGCCTACAACAGCTAAATGTCCGGTGGCAGGCTAGCCCCCGCCGCCACCAGTCCCAGCCCCGTACGGCTAAGAGCAGCCACCGATTCCCCCCCCCCCCCCCCCCCCCCCCCCCCCCCCCCCCCACCCGGCTGTCGCAAGTGAATACGCTGTTGTGGCTGTAGGAAGAAGGAAAAGAAAATGCACAGGCCTGCTACTGGCTCCGTAGCTGAGCCACCCCCGCTGTCTCTGATTTAAACTGATTTATTTATAGGAAGGGAAAGGCGCGGTAACTGTCTCAATTGTTTTCTGTGGACACCGCAACCGCGCCGTAAGGGAAGGGAGGAAGGTGGGAGCGAAAGTGGAAAGAGAGAAAAAGGAGCCGTAGTGGAGGGCTACGGAGTAATTTCGACCACCTGGGGATCTTTAACGTGCGCTAACATCGCACAGCACACGGACGCCTCTTCGTTTCGCCTCCATCGAAACGCAGCCGCCGAGGTCGGATTCGAACCCGGGTACTCCGGCACAGTAGTCGGGCGTCTTACCACAGCACCACCCGGGCGGGGCCCCGCTGTCTCGTGCGGACAGAAGAGAGAAAGAAGAAAAGAAAGAAAAAGAAGAGGGAGAGAAAGACGCGCGCCGCAACAGCCGTCGTCCACCACCTAAGCGGTGGCAGGTGCAATGACGGCCTACAACAGATAAGAATTCGCTGGCTGGCTAGGCTCCGCCACAAGCAGCGTTGACCTACTGTCCCAGCCCCGTAGGGTCAGGAACAGCCACGCTTCACCACCTCCCTGTTTTGTTGTTGTGGCTGTAGGAAGGAAAAGAAAATGCACGGGCCTGCTACTGACTCTGTAGCTGAGCCACCTTCGCTGCCTCGTGCGTGCAGAAGAGAAAATAGAGAAGAAAGAAAAAGAAGAGAAAGAAAACGACGCGCGCCGCAAAAACAGCCGTCGTCCACCACCTAAGTCTTCTTTTCTCCCAAGGTTTGCAAGGAGAGGCCATTAGTTTGCAAGCTATAGCAGATAACGGCTGCCACGCTGTAGGCAGGTGGAGTCTGCTCTGCGACGTTACCGTAGATCACGGCGGGTTTGGAACCGCGCTGTACTGCGGCCTTAGTGCACGTGTATGTGGGTTTGTGATGCGTGTGTGGTACGGATTTCCATGCAAACTGTGGAAATGCTTAGAAAGGCATGCGGTAACGCGCACTTTATAAATGTGAAGCTCCATATGACAGTTCCCCATGGATCGTTTTGGTTTGCTGCACGCCTTCTTACGAGAATTTTCCACAATAGTCTACTAAACTGAAGTACATTTTTTCTGGGACACTTATTGCTCTAACAAACAGTAGGTCACGCACATACATACAATATCCATATCACACAGGCTACTGGCTTGTAATCATAATATATGTGTATCGTTGCTCTGTGGAACCGTACATCATAACTGAGATATTAAAAAACTCTTGCCTACCTTCCTAGTACGGAAGGATAGGTGCGGTCACTCTAGCGCTCACAACAACGAACCGTGTTGAAAAATTGTCGAGGAAACGCACAAAGAGAATTTATTGCGTACATACATTCATGCAAAAACGCACATTACTCACAGACCAAAGCACAATACAAAACACTATTGGGTACTTATACATAATAAACTCAAAAACATGATTCTCCATAGAGGGGAAAACAATAGAAAGGGGGGGAGGGTCTAATAAAGTACGACAGGAATCTCAAGTCTGCTCCCCCGCAGATGCCCCGCCGGGGTGGCGCAGTGGTAAGACGCCCGACGACTGTGCCGGAGTTCCCGGGTTCGAACCCGACCACGGATGCTGCGTTTCGATGGAGGCGAAAGGAAGTGGCGTCCGTGTGCTGTGCGATGTCAGCGCACGTTAAAGATCCCCAGATGGTCGAAATTATTCCGTAGCCCTCCACTACGGCTCCCCTTTATCTCTTTCCACTTTCACTCCCACCTTCCTCCCTTCCCTTACGGCGCGGTTCAGGTGTCCACAGAGCAGTTGTGACAGATACTGCACCTTTCCCTTCCTGTGAACCAACCAACCAACCAATCCCCCGTGCAACATAGAAGCGCGTGTGCCAGCGCCGCAGAAACCGCGTCTCGCCGTCCGTTTCTAACTGCCCAGAAGATACTTCCAGATGATGAGGCGCAGCCTCTGCAAGGCTGGGTACGTTGCGCGGCCGGGAGTGCGGCGCGCCCACCGTGGGCGCGCCTCAGCGAGGAACCTACGACGCCACAACAAAACCAGAACCACAGTGAACACAAGGCGTTCGAAAGGGTTGCGGCGGCGCCTGACGCTGGGGTTCATACGCAGTCTCATCAAAAGATGGCGGAAGCAAAAACACATCAGGAAACTAAAACTAAATATAGCAGAAGTTACGGCAAAAGCTGAAGAATACGCAGCGCAACTCACCAGACAAAATTGGGAACAATTCAGCGACTAGCTTAAGGGAACCTTGGGTACGGCCAGAACCTGGAATCTCCCAAGAGCACTAATCGATCCAAACAAAACAAAATCAGAAAATAATAAAAACATCCACAGATTCATCCACTCTTTCGATAGTTCGGACACTGACCTTTTAGAGAAGGCACGAAAAAATGTTTCGGTGATCACAAACCCTCACCATACCAAGGAACCAATTGCGGAGCCGAAAGCGATAAACTCGACCGCCCAATAACTGTAGAAGTTTACGCGGCCATAAGGAATACGATCAGAAACACGGCAGCAGGAGCCGACAGAATCGACAACGCCCTGATCCGAAACCTGAGTGACGACTGTTATATCGGCGCAACGCTTATCAAGCTTGCTGCTGTCTTGCTCAGTGTGCCGCTTGAAGTGTTATATCGGCGCAACGCTTATCAAGCTTGCTGCTGTCTTGCTACTGTGTGCCGCTAGCTGATGTACGCAGTCATGGTTCGCGTGTGCGACCGTAGCGCTAGCCAATAGCATGCCTCGGTTGCACCCAGGCTTCCTTTATAAACCGAAGCCACTGAATCCTTGTTGCTTGTATGTTCGTGTTGCTGTCCGAATAAAGTCTTGCCTTCTCGGCGTCTCGGAATAACAACGACCTCATACAAGAGCTCGAAAGCTTTCTAAACAAACACTGGGAGGTGGAGACGGTTCCCGAAGACTGAAAACACACCGAAGTAATTATGACTCCTGAACCTGGCAAACAGCTCAGGCCCATCTCGCTCGCGTCGTGCCTCGGCAAACTTTACGAGCGGGTGGTTATGTTCAGACTGCAAAATTTCACGGAAGATAATGACCATGTACCCCATACCATGTTCGGCTTCAGAGAAAAACTTTTGACGCAGGACGTGCTGCTTCAAATACAAGATGTCCGGGGTGGCGCAGTGGTTACGGCGCTCGACTACTGTTCCCAAGGACGCGGGATCGAATCCCGGCCTCGGCGGCAGCTTTTCGATGGAGGCGGAAAGCAAGGCGCCCGTGTGCTGTGCGATATCAGTGCACGTTAAAGAACCCCAGGTGGTCGAAATTACCGGAGTCCTCCACTACGGCGTCTCTCATAGCCTGAGTTGCTTTGGGACGTTAAACCCCACAAACCAACCAACCAACCAAGAAGATGTGCTCCGCAACGTACCCCGAACGGGTGAAAATGTCATAATGGCCCTCGACATCAAGGGTACATTTGATAACGTCAGTCACGAAGCGATCCTTAGAGGTCTAGACGACCTAGACTGCGGACGCAGAATCCACGGGTACGTCAAAGCCTTCCTGTCAGATAGAACTGCCACCATCGGCATGGGAGACCTTCGATCGAACAAAATTCACGCGCCAAACAAAGTAACACCCCAAGAATCAGTCATCTCACCTATTCTCTTCAATATAGCTATGATAGATCTAGCACGAAAACTAGAGAAGATCGAAGGCATCAGGCACGCCATGTATGCAGACGACATAACACTCTGGACGAACACCGGTTCCCTCGGGGAGAAGGAAGAAAAACTACAGGAAGCGGCCTCCTGTGTACAGAAATATCTCTGAGAAAGAGGACTCGCATGCTCGACCGAGAAATCTGAACTGCTTCGAGTGTGGAGAGGCAAACAAAAACGGACCGACCCAACCAGTGAGGACCTGAAACTCAACATCTACCTGGAAGGAATACCCATCCCGGAAAAGACAACAATACGAATATTAGGTATGTGGGTTCAATCGAGCCAACGCAGTAGTCACACTTTTACCATGCTCAAAACAACGCTACAAGTACTGAACTTCCGTATTTTTCTTTTCTTCTTTTAGTTTCGCTGCCATTGCTGATTGTTGTGATGTGGTAAAGGACACCAAACCCTCAGACTGGTCAAGCACGATTACGACGTCATCACCCTGGACAACAATCAGCAATGGGAAAGAAAAGAAAAATACGGAATTTCAGGGGTAGAAAATTCTTGTAATGAAGGTGGAATATGGTGGATTAGGGGTGAACTAACTGTATATTACGCTGGACCAATGTTGTATTGTGTAGGATTAGTATTGGACTTTGGTAGATCCACAAAATGCGCCTTTGGCAGTGACTCAGTGCCATAAAGCTGCGACATTATTACGTCAGCTACTTTACAAAATTGCAAGGTCCCGTTATGCCATGGTGTTTGTTTTTCGATGCAGTTCCTGCATGTCTGTAATGCTTTGAGAGCTGCCATAGTTGTATTACAACAGTTATAACTTAATCATCGCCTAAATACATTCGAAAGGCAGGGTCACGCAGAATTACACTAATGTTGTTGCAACTTCTACATATTTATTTCGATGTTTACTGGCACCGTGCCTCAAATTATTCCTGGGTCGCCTTCGCCATCACCCACGAAGTTGTTCTGCGCTTCTTTGAGCATGGCCCCGACGTCGTCCTTAATGCTGGTCGTATTCTCGTCCTTGGCCAAGGTTGTCGTCTCCGGCTAGAAGTACAAAAAAAGATGATGGGGAAACATACGGAAAAAAAGTTAATATCACGCCGCATTTTGCATCATTACATGTCATTACATTACATTACATCCCATTACATTACAATACATTGCATCATTACATTACATTACATTACATCATTACATTACATTACATTACATCACATTACATTACATCATTACAGTTATGTTTATGAATTAAGTTATTAAGCAAATGGTGTGGATGGCCTACACCACAGTGTTTCCCGCGGGGATTACACGCGCGAGCGTAACCTGTTCTCCCGCGAGTATCATCTCTAACTCGAGGTAGGAATGGTCAAAAACCTCGAACATTTCAACACCTTTCTACATTGATCCCATAACGGTTCGGGGTGTCTTTTCGGGTGACCTCTGTTACCATGAATAGATTATCGCGTTTCAAGAGGCTGACATATACGAAGCGAACAACATGTGCTCGCGTCTTTACAGCGCTGCGAGTTTTGTAGACGACAATTGCGAAATAAAGATCTTCGCGCAGTCTACACGTTTGCTGACTTACCTCCCTTCTTCCCATGAGTCCACCCTTTTTATTTCTCTGCCTCCGTTTGTCTGAGTGAAAACTAATCTTATTGACATACAATTTTGAATTAGAAAATTTGAATATCTTATTTATGTAGCCACCGAACCATCGCGACAGCTTAGCGAATTTTGCATACGTAGCGGGTGCAAAAACACAGCGAGCGTCACCCTGTACGCCTCTGTGGTTATATATGTGTTCTTACGTAATCCTACCGCTCTCAGGGCGCAAATAATGGTAATTTATAATTGCGATAGCAATACTGCGTCAGGTTTCGAGCCATCCCGTGATCCAGGCAGAGGACACGCTTGACCTTCAACAGCCGAGGAGAAAGAGGAGCAGAAGAAGAAGAAGAAGAAGAAGAAGAAGAAGAAGAAGAAGACTGGTAACTCTAGCTTCGCGTCATACTCTTAAAGGATGAGCTTAAGTGTCCCCAATAATATAGCACCTTGCACCGATAGGGTGTGATAGGAGAATAATGTATCAGGCAAAAGAAGCTACCGCCGTTGCTATCGTAATTCAACTAAGGTTACTCAGAGTTAAACTACAACTAATTTTATTTTCACAGTGATAGCCTTAGTGACGGCTTCGAAACATTCAATGAGTTTGGCTTTGCACTTGGCTCACAGCGAAGCTCATGAAGCGGACGTCCTTACAGAAGCAAAACTCAGCTCGGCCTAAGGATTATGGGAAATGATTAAAGCGACTAAAAGAAACACGCTTGGCGATAGTGTTTCGCTGGCTGGAAAGTTGCGTCTGAGGCGTAGTGGGAAGGTGCAATGAGTAAAAAAAAACTTTGCTACGTTTCCACTGGACACAGTTTACTTTTCAGACTTCAGCAAGGAAGGTTTCCTGTACCTCCGCTCTCACACACGGTAGCCGTACGTGGAAGCCCACGCCTGTGCAGTTTTTTGCGGCCCCTTGTTCTGTCCTTGATGTTGGTGGTAAGAAGCTATAAACAGCGGCAACCAGCCACGTAAATGGAAAGTGTAGTGCGGTTCCTTACCCCGATCTGACTGCGCATTTCCTAGAAGTTATGTACGGAAGACCACTAGCACCGTGTCCCTTCAGTTCAAGGGGCACATTTGTATCGTTCTCGTAACTGTGGGACTCTTACGAAGCGGTGGAGAGTATGGTGGACTTAAGCATGGCCTCCGAGATCACTCCAGCGAAACGTGCGCGCGGAGGTGATCTCAGAGGCCATGACCTGAGGTAGTTGCTTCGACGCACTAGCATGGCGTATGCTCATAATGAGAGCCGAATGAGAGAAACATTGTTCTGCGAGAGCTCAGCACGATGGATGAAAAGAGAAACGTGAAAAGCATGACGACGTGTCACAGAGGAGTCTAAAACATTTCAGAATGTATTCAAAGTTGCAACTTTAGAATGACAACCTACGGCAGTTTTAGGATGAAGTTCCGATGTAGCCTCGAGAGGGACACTAGCATGGTCCCTGAACGTGTCGTTGTTCTCAGGTGCGTTCAAGTGGTATGTTTAGATTATTTCATCGCAATACAGCAATGAGCGGCTTCCTGTGCGTATATGTATGTATGGCAGCTCTACATTCGGCTCATATATGAACGACCCGAGTTTCAATTATTGCTTGGTAGTACAATATAACGGCGCCAGTTTTCACGGCGCCGACAAAGCTGCATCTGTTTAAAGGAAGAATAGCTATTGTTTAGTGAAGTTGTTCTCCCCCCCCCCCCCCCTTGTTTCGGCTCTCAAATAACAATTGGTCCGCAGTGGACTATACCGCATAAAAGTAGAGGCACACAACTGGACATTCAGCTTCGAGAGCGTGTCAGAGGTGTGACGTAGCTAGGCTGTGAGCGTACGACGTGCTATACGATACTTAATTGCCCTGTCACCACGAGCTTTGTTGTTCTGGCACCTTAAGCTGCTCACCGTAGGGTAGGCTGAATCTGCAGTGTCGTCCTTCTCTGCCAGTTCCATGTAGAGTAAGGCGCCTAGAAGCACGACAAGTGTAACGATGATGATGCCCGGCAGATTGCGCATCACGCAGGATGGCGGGCTCGGTAGTGCACGTAAGGTCATCATCAACTCCGTCTTTTGCAGGTAGCTTGGTGGTTGCCTCATGTACCTGGGACCATGTTTAAATGCCAACAGGAACCGAAGTCGTGAAGGTAGCCTCCACATGTTAGACACATTTGGTAAGGTCAGGAAGAATGCAGAGGAAATGGCTCTCAAGAAAACTGCTTGTAGTATATATAAGCTAGAGAGGACTCCAGCATAAACATTTTGTCATAGGTATCTAATATGCTTGATTCGGGACACCATCTTCTTAGTGTATCTCTAGCGTGAGCAGGTCCTTTTTGTATCCCATCGCGCACTTGATATTCAAGAGGTCAGTACGAAGGGTTGAAATTTTGTGCGCTAAAGTTCTGCAGTTAAAATGTCTGTCATCGGATTCAGACTTTGTAGTATCACTTTATAGCAATAGCTACTGCGATAGCGCCTCTACCACAGTTCTTGTGCACAAGGTAAGCATTCACAGCTGCCACATATTTGCTTCGATTCGACTCAATATACCTCAGCTGGCAAGCAGCTTATGACAGTACCGTACTATACATTATTAAGTGTGGACTCTGAGCAGATGCTGGTGGTGTACGCTCCCCCCAAAATTTGGGAGGATACCTAAGCTCCATTGTTGAATTATTCGCTTTGACCAATTTTGGTCATTGTTTTGATTTTTTCTTATTTAAAATTTTGTACACCGATAATTAGCATCTACAAACATAGTCATTCTATTTTGTGACACCTTGGAAGAAATTTTTCATTTTTTCAAATATCTCAATTCATCATCAGTAACGCATTCTAAAATTTCTTAATTAGCATCGTCAGCACTTAGCTTTTCATTCTAGTACAGTGACTATCACCTAATATGCCTGTCGTGTGGCACTAACCATACGTACTTGCCAAGGCCGTGTTCGTAGGCGCTCTTTTCGGGGCCGGTGTCCAGATTGAGCATGATGCCAGGAGGAAGCGCGGCAGGTGTGGGAAGCGCGGCAGGTGCGGGAAGCGCGGCATCTGCAGCCGGCTCTGCAGGAGCGGGTGCCTCCTTTGCAAGCGGGGCCGGCCTCGTGTACCTCTTCTTGACATCCTTACTTGTGCTAGGCTTGAGGGCCATTTTTCTGAATGCTCTTCGCCTTCTTCTTCTTCTCGGCCCTGTACGCTGTTCTTTTTCCTGACTGCCACACCCCAGAATTTCGTTTTTATTGAAACTCCCGTTTAGTTGGGAAAGCCTTGCATTTGTGCAAGCCGTGATAATTTTGAGTCTTTCAGTACAATTAAATAACTTGGAAACAAAAAATATGTAAATTGCAAGCAAAGAGCGTGTTTTGAAAAATAGCAGTAGCTCTGTCCTCGGCTCCTGCACAATATCGATAAAATGCCATATCGTCCAGGTAGACTTGTGAGGTCATAAAAATGAAGTACATTAGACGAAAAATTCAACCTCAGTCTGATATTGAAGTTTATTAATCAGTTTGTGGTAGCCCTCAAGAGGCATCCCTCGGAATGGGTATGTTATTTGGTACAGCTAGCATCCGTAGTATAGAATTTATATATTTGTCAGTAGGCAGCAGTAACCACCATATCAGTTTTCTTTTAATTTAGAAAAGCAGTAACATTCAGCCGAGTGTTGAGTTAGTTTCGGCTCTAGTGTCTTTTGAGTTCTGGCCCAACAGCTGGTAATTCGACTTTTGGCTGCTCCCGCCCACAAGAGAAAAGGTCATGTGGTACATAGTGATAGGTACTCATGGCAGCTACACTGAGATTTTGAAACTGGCGCGCTTTTGCGACTGGACACTAAAACTAGACTTTGACGCGGCTTAACGTGGACAGTATTCGGGTATTCGAAATTAGAAATAATACTGTTTCTTGAGATCACAAAATAAGTTGACCATATGGTAACTACGCTCCAACCGCACTAGCCATAACAGTACGTGCAAGAGTATTTACTGCTATTTACTCATTGTAATAATTATGATTTTCCTTATTATGTTCTAACGTTCACCAACACTAGTATTAATTTGCGGTCGAATCATTTTGTTAATCTTGAAGACCCTATATTTAAAACTTAGTGGCGGGATCCTTTGAATCACGAGCTACTATAGGCGGCAAATGAAATGCGAACAGCGGAGCGCTTGACAAAAGGCCCAGCTGGGACACCAATCTGGCGTCCACCCGTTACAAAGGGACTAGCTAACACTATCATCATCATCATCTCAAGAAACCTGCCCGCCATCAATTGGATGCCTCGACAGCAGCGCCGCCGTAAAGGGTTGTGACAGCCTTTATACAGCCCCGCGCCGCATGTTCACTGAGAACTGGCCCTAAATTGCCATACGATGGGAATGTTGAAAGCATGAGCAAATGCTGTGCCATTTAAGCTCGTCGGTAACGACAATACCAGCCGCGCACAACAGACCACGACGCGAATATCGGCGTGCAGTGCATGCTGAACACCGGCGATAGCCACGAGCTGGGCTGGTAGGTGCATCATGACCAGATTAAAAAACATAGGAGAGAGCACCGCGCCCTGTGGTGTACCCTTGGTTCCTAAGAGAAAAGGGCCGTGCTCCGTAACCTGGATTCGAATGTAAGATTGTCGGTGGGTCAAAACTTGCCGAATATGTTGAAACGCGTTTTTGTCGCAGTTAGTTTGGGAGAGATGGGTGAGAATAATCTCGTGTGGGACACTGTCTAATGCTCCCTTCAAATCGAAGATGAGTACGACCTTGTCATTGTGGGGGCATTCGACGGGGTCGAGGGCAGCCCGATTGAGTTGCAGCAAGACGTCCTGTGCAGATCTGTGTGATTGAAACCCGGACATGGTGTCTGCGAAAATGTGTCGGGATTCCATGAACTCGGACAACCTGTCAGGTACCATCGCCCCCATGAAATTGCCCAAACAAGAAGTCAGAGAGATGGGACGGAGGTTTTCCGTGTTTATGCCCTTGTCATGTTTTAGGAATGAAGGTGACCAGGGCGGTCTTCCAGTCTATGGGGAGTGGCGCTTCCCCAATCCATACTGAGTTAATGTAATCCAATAAAAACGGGTATGCTGGATCGGGGAGGTTGGCTAATAATTTGAAGAAGAGGGAGAGAAAGACGCTGGCCGCAACAACAGCCGTCGTCCACCACCCGTCGTCCACCACCGAAGCAGTGACGGGCGCAATGACGGCCTGCAACAGATAAAAATTCGGTGGCTGGTTAGCCCCCGTCGCAAGCGGCGTTGACCTACCGTCCCAGCCCCCTATTGAAATCTCAGAGGATTGATTGGTTTGCGGTGTTTAACGTCCCAAAGCGACTCAGGCTGTGAGAGACGCCGTAGTGGAGGACTCCGGAAATTTCGACCACCTGGGG
>JAJIZL010021419.1:0-12510 GCA_023969395.1 Amblyomma maculatum
GAACAATACAGACCATCAAGGCAATGATGACTAAAGCAACCGAGGAAGGCAAGGACCTAGCAGTAGTGCTCAACTACCTCTCCACACAAATACCAGGAGCAAAATCACCGTCTGAGCTCTTGATGGGTAGAAAGCTTTGCACATTCCTACCAACATTTCCAACTGAGGCTCACCAAAATCTTCTGCAAGAAAGGCAGAAAGACATGCTGACCTGCACACAAGAAACCTTTCCTAACTTGTTCCTGGCAACCCATATGGCGCCAAAATAGCCGCAGCTGGACAAAAGCCATCGTGGTAAACGTGGGTCCAGAGCCTAGAAGGCCCACCGTGAAAACAGACACCCGAGGCATCTTTGTAAAAAATCAAACCAGCGACCTCTAAAGGCAGAACGTCCTACTGTCCAAACTTCGCCGGGAGACTACGAAGTAATCGATTCAAGCACTCCTCAATAGAACCCAGAATATCCGGTCTTTTCTCCCCAACCACTTCAAGTACCCCTTCGCCCACCTCATACTACTTGATCAGGAAGAAGGATCAAGTTTTCTGCACGTTATCCAAGCACAATCACTGACTTCTGATAAGCAGGATATTCCGTGTGCAACTTTCTTAATTTTCGTTAAAGAAGAGCGTGTTATGTATAAGCACACCAGCAACTCGGCTTCCCATCCTGTGGCCGCCTCACTCCTAATAAGGCTCCACAGCAAGTGCCACCTACGTAACAGCAAACCAAGCTCAATCCTTAATAAATCCTAGTTCTTTTTCTGTTCACAACTGGGCTGGTCAGTGTTGTCAATCTCTCCGACAATGACCAAACATAACACCTCATAAAAGGAAAAAAAAAGTTCGGACATACAAGCATTCCACAAATCAGTGATGACTGCCCACCTTTCATGCAGCCAAACAGAACAAATCTGAAGTGGCCGCTTCCATTCAAGCTGGTGGTGGCACCACCTCTTGGGTGAGACAAACTGCAATAGTGATGGCACCCTGTCGGCCCACTACATTACTCGAGCACTTATCTCGTTGCCTTGCCCGCATACATATGCTCATTAAACCTACCTTTAAATGAACCTACTTTGGCTGCTCTGGCTGTTTGACGTTGACTATGTACGTACACACACACGCACACACATACATTGTAAAGGAAAGCAAGCAGACACATGGCCATTCTTTCGAATGCCCTGCTTTATTCTGTCTTCCTCGTCTTCTCCTTTGCTTCTGCATTGTTCACTTCGTTGTCGCCTGTAAATTACACTCGGCCATGACTGCGTCCTTAAATGGAGCACCACCACATCGCTTACGTCGCATCTGCTGCACGATGGTTTTTTTTTTCGAGCCGTCCTCCTGCAGAGCCATAATGATATTTGCATCAATAATCTTTGCTTATTCTCTTGTTCAGCGATTGGTGCGTTGCTCTCAGTGCTGGAATCTGGGTAGCTGTCTCTTGGGTGCTCTGCCAAGGCCTTCATGATAGTCATGCTCTTGAAAGTTTCGCCAATGCCAGTTTCTTGCTGTTGACTTGCTCTTCTTGCGCAGTATCTGATGGTTTTCCTTGATCTGGAACTGCCCTTGTGAGGCATCCACAGTGGTAACAAAAACTGAAGAAGCGGCACTGCAATACTTGTTGCTGCTGCCACTGTTTCCAGCGGAAGCACTGTACCATGCACGGCTTCCCTGAGTATGCCGGTAGATGTGGGCTTGTTCCTTCACGACGAACTCTCAACATTTTTGCGTTGACTTCACATCTAGCACATTGAAATTGGCCGCAGTGAGGCCTTTTTCTCCTGGAACCACGTCATATTCAACTTCCTGCCCTTTCCAGATGCAGCGAAGTTTATGGGAGTGTTTTAACATGGTGCGGTGGACAAAAATGTCCTGCCAGTGTCGGTGCGCTCGATGAAGCCGTTTCGCCGCGAGGGTCCGCTGACGACAGTGAGGTGTGAACAGGGCGGTCTGCAAAGAAACAGCTAATTTCCCGGCTAGCTGCTGCTTTTTACGCATTGTTTAAAATTGAGGTCCTGTGCAGATGTCCTTAGTAGCCAGAAAAATCTGACTGAAAGCAGTGAAAGCTAGGAACTTGCAGAGAACAGCTTGGTGAAAGTGTTTGTCACGAAAATCGACTAAGTCAACCTGCTCAGGAGAATTGGTGTCTTCCATCAGTGCTTACCAGCGATGGCAAGAGCGATGAGCGGGAGCCGTGTGATCTAGTATTGTTTCTTTAGAAAATAAAAGAGGAAAATGAGGCTACACTATTACCTAAGTGGACAGATGGAAGCTAGCAGTATCAGTGAAGTAGGTAGCAGCCGCTATGCAAGACATGCGGCAAGTGCAGGAAACAAGATCCAACGCGCGACCCTCCACCACTGACTTCTCGTGCAAGCCACGGTGACTCGCTGCTTTACTTCACAACCAGTTGACTTCGGGCACATTGGGATCGATTCTTGATATTCCGACTGATGCTGCTGCAGCTCCATTCCATTCATGTTCAGTTGCTGATGTTGTTCAGACTGTGTAAGGTACAGAAACTTATTTTTATGCTCTGTTTGGTTTGCTCAAGAGAAAGAAAACACTTTATTTAGAATTTTTTTTACCATTACCGAGGCGAGAACGAGGTTGTTCTACCAGACCTCAGTTTAGAGGCGATAAAGGTAAGCCTAAACCGGAATGTCTAGTATGTTGCATTTCGCGCAGCGGGAAGTGTGATGGTGTTGGTCGTACATTGTTGGAAGACCTCTCTGACGGTGTCAATGCCTGTTCGTGTTAAACAGCATCCATTCTGTTGGCGGGAAAGGCAAGTGCATTATGCATGCTGGTGTGTGATGCTGCAGGAGGGCTGGTAAATCTGCTCAATTGCCGCGATCGCAATATGAAAAAGGGCTCACCAGAGAGGTGTGCAGATATCTTGAAGGTGGAGAATGTGTACTAACTTTCAAGTGCCTTTATATCCATCAAGGAGTCTGTGTAGTGTTTCAAAATATGTTCACTTTATATACATTCGCATTCTCTTTCGATATTGAGTAATTATGTACCAAGTCTTTTCTATTAAAATGTCAGTTTGAACAGAAGAGGATTTTTTTGGTTATTTGTTGAAAAGACTTGGAAAATATATGCCAATGACAAAAGTAGGCGTGTAAGCTGTACCTATCACACGTTTATGTTGTAGACATTTTTTTGATGCTTATTGTTTAGTTTAAAGGGGAACGCATCGCAGCATTGCAGATGTCCTTAAGGGTGCATTTTTGTTGGACCCGCAGATGTCGTGTACACACGTTGCACTGTTTTCCGGTGTGCCCGTCAATGGCAAGTTGCGCAATTAAACACAAGGGCTTCCATCCGTAAAAAATACAAACTGTGCAAGCGCTCTCAGAAGACGACAGAGACCGTCGGCTTGAATTCTGCCACTCGGAACAGCAAAGAAAAAAGACCGGGGACCCCATCAGAACTTTTTATTATTCACCGATGAAGCAATTTTTGATCTGAATGGAAAAATCAAGAAACAGAACACGTTTTTGGGCAAAAAGCAATCGTTTTCTTTCGACAAATGTCAAGCACCCACATATCATGGTTTGGTGAATTGTGGTGCGAAGGACTCATTAGGCCTTTTTATTTTGAGGAGATTGTCACTGCCGAGTCACATTTCAAAATGCTGCAGCAGAAGATTCTGCCAGTACTGGAAGAAAGACATATGCAGAAGGAGGTCTGCATAAATCAGTAGGACGGAGCCCCAGCTCATTATGCCAGAATTGTCCGCAACTCGGTGGAAGGAAGATTCGCTAACATGTGGATGGGTCGAGGCTCGTGCAACATGCAATGGCACCTGACCTAACTCCATGCTATTTTTTATGAGCTAAAGCAGTGATTGAGGCTGCTTGTGCAGAAATCACAGAGCGCATGAGGGCATGTTACGCTCGAGAGCAGTAGGCTTCTTGACAGCCTGAATCCAGGAGAGGCCATCATGGTGGATAAAGGTTTCAGATAGGTGTTTCGTGAATGACATGAGCCGCAAATGTCTGCTCAGGCTGTGGAGCAAACTCATCTCATTGCTTGTGCAAGAGTTCATGTGGAACGAGCAATTGCATGTACTTGACAATCCATTGCCAATCCCTGTGATAAACATTACAGAACAGGTCTTTCAGGTATGCTGTTTTTCAAGTAACTGCAGAGAACCACTTATAGAGGATACCAACTAAATACATAGGTCCAGGATTAAAATTGCTTTCCTTCTGGCCTCAACTTTTTGCATACTTATGTTTGCACTATCCCTGGGGTTTTCACAAGTGCTGACTTCAATCAACTTTGCATTGTATTTGGAATTATTTGGTTTTTAGTAAAAATCCTCATTTGTAACCGACTGCTTTTGTGTGTTCGTATTTCTTCTGCCCGACACTACTCAATCTGTGGTAATGTGGCTGTATCATTCATTTTTCGCTTCATATGTGGCTACTAAACATATATTCTAAGCATTGTGCAGTGGTTTCTGTCCTGCCCCAGAAGCACCCTCACCTCATTATGTTTGCTATAATTTGCCAACAGGCTTCCCAACCTGCACCAGGCGGCACTCCAAAAGCAAGCGATCAGCACCCTCTTTGGCGGGAATTTCCTTACGCGGGAGGCGGGCAGCTCAGGGACCTCAGTTTGCAATATGCCTGCTAAAGTGCATTTTTTTAAAACACACACCCTTGAAGGACGTTTTCAGTGTGGAAATCTTACAAAAAGAGAAAGACTGCTTTCCAAAATGTACAGCATGGAACAAGTCATACAAAACAGCAACGTCAAAAAAAACAGCAAAGCTGTTTCATGAACAGACCATTTACTATAGCGTTGATCAGTTCCAAAGCACCGTCCGCTGCAGCTTCAGTGTGAAACAGTTTAGGTTTTGCAAAGACTAGGGTGCAGCGCATAGTCGTTGCCCGCTGCATTCACTGTGGCCAAAGTTGTGAATTTGTCATCTACTTTATTGATACAGCTGGGGTCGGTCATATTTTGGTAGCAATTAATATTTATTACACCAATTAAGCAAATGATCCTGAGAGGGCGGAACGGCTGTGCCATCGAGAGCATACTCTAGAAGATTGTATCCGTCGATCGGTACAGCATAGGCAATGAATATATGACTTGTTGCTCTTGAAACTTGCATTAGTGTGCAAAGTGCACATAGTTGCATGGCCAGCCCGTATACTTCCGTCACCGCACAAACTGATGCTGTACAACCATAGTTCCATTAAAGCATGATATACATTGTTTTTTTTTCAGAGTACAATTGAGCAGTTGCAAGGCACCGCCCGCTAGCGATGATAAGGAGGTGCATGTTTCGGGAGACCAGAAACAGATGGTGGTTACACACGTGTGGAACCACCACCTAGCTGTTCCTGGTCTCCTGAAACATGCATATTCATATGCATTGTATTGGGTTTCTTGGCGCATAAGCAACCCAGGCTATCATGCGCCAGGAAGAATGTTTATGTTTATTTTGTAAATGAGGACTGATTTTTTTTTTTAAGTTTGTTCAGAAGGTTTGCATCCTTTAGGAAATGGAGAACATTGTTCACTTCAACCAGTGCATCTTCTCCCAGCAGCAGGCTGGGTTGGAGAGGGATCTGTTCTGTGTAAAAATGTGTAAAATATTTTTTCCTTAAGTTCTCTAGTTTAGTACATGAAAGTAGGATGTGATATATTGTTAGTTCACCTCCGCATCCTTGACACAGAGGTCTGTCTTCTTTCTTTAGAATGAAGCCATGTGTCAGATGAGTGTGTCCGATGCGAAGACAACATAAAATGACTTCGATGAAACATTTTTGGTGACTGCTTATGGCTTGGAATACAGACCTACACATATAATTATATGGGCAGGGTGGTTGCTGACAGTCCATGTTTACTGTTTTGTGCATGTTGAGTTAAAAAGAAAATGCCTTTTTTTGCCTATGGAGTGACACTCTCCCATTCCTTTACGGTTTTGATCCCACTTTGAAGTTCATTATAGCATTCTGGACGAGTCTTCAGCTGGAGTGAAGATTGCTGGAAAACGTATCAACAACCTTAGATATGCGGATGATGCCACTTTAATGGCAGAAAGTGAAGTGGAACTCAAGAGACTTCTGATCCGCGTACAAGAAGAGAGTGAGAAGTTTGGGCTTAAACTGAACATTAAAAAGACAAAGATCATGGCGTCTTGCCTTATCAAGTCCTGGAGCATCAATGGACAAGAAGTGGAAGCTGTGACAGATTTTCTGTTCTTGGGCTCCAAGATTACCTCGGAAGGAGACTGCAGCCATGAAGTTAGGAGACGCCTGCTTCTGGGAAAGAGAGCAATGGTTAGCCTTGACCGCCTAGTAAAAAGCAGAGACATTAGTCTGCCAACCAAGATCCGTATAACTCGTGCTATGTATGGATGGATGTTGTGATGTATGGATGCGAGAGTTGGACTGTGAAAAAGGCTGACCGCCGAAGAATTGACGCGTTTGAATTGTGGTGCTGGCGAAGACTCTTGAGAGTTCCTTGGACTGCCAGAAGATCAAATCAGTCGATATTGTCGACCATAAACCCTGACTGCTCATTGGAGGGTCAAATTTTAAAGTTAAAGCTCAGCTAATTTGGTCATCTGATGAGAAGAGAGGAGTCGTTGGAGAAAGATTTGATGTTGGGAAAGATTGAGGGTCGCCGGAGAAGGGGAACGCGTTGGTTAAATGGCATCCTCGAGGCACTGCAGATGTAGTTATGTGATGTTAGGAAGATAGTGAGAGACCGGAAAGCGTGGCGTGACATGGTCCATAGGGTCACGAAGAGTCGGACACGACTGAACGACTAAACTGAACTGAATAGCATATGGCCACAAATCGCAATATGTAAGTTCACTGTGCACCATGTACAGCAAAGGATCGCATGCAATAACGTGCTTGAATTATTCTTTTCATAAAAGGAATTTTAAATGTATGACTACCTAGGCCGGCGTCGGCAGGGTCGACGCATGCAATCGAGCGCAATACACAGGGCCACCGCGGCAGATTAGTATATATATACAAACAAACTAAAGAAGTCAATATTATATAAAAAAACGCTGCACAGCTTTTGTGCTGAAGCAGCTAGTGCGCAGCAAGTCAATCCAATCTGCTCTTTCAGTCCTTAGGGCAGTTCCCTTGATGTGTGGGAGCAGTTTCGACAGGATGCCATTTGCTCTAAGCTCCACTACGCATGCGAGCAAGGGGGCACGTTATACCAGCAGCATCTGCTGATCATCGCGGTTAACATGAGCCAGCAGACGTCACCAAAGCGGCGCAAACTGTATTTGCTTAATGCAAGCCAGCCTTTTGTTATCCAATGCACTACATTGTGGGCCAACAGTGGTTCATCATGCCGGCCAGCACAAGAAAGTGCATGCAGCATTTCGGGAGCTGACATAGCAACTCAGCCAGCAGTTAGCAATGATGGTTTGTGGGGTTTAACGTCCCAAAGCAACTCAGACTATGAGAGACGCCGTAGTGGAGGACTCCGGAAATTTCGACCACCTGGGGTTCTTTAACGTGCACTGACATCGCACAGCACACGGACGCCTTGCTTTTCGCCTCCACCGAAAAGCGGCCGCCGAGGCCGGGATTCGATCCCGCGTCCTTGGGCGCAGTAGTCGAGCGCCGTAACCACTGCGCCACCCCGGCGGGGTCAGTTAGCAATGACATGTCCAACGAGCCCGCTGTGCCTCAGCTAGGTACCTTTGGACCATGTACTTGTGGCGATCGAGGGTCGCCTAATCATTTGTAGCCCGAAGGTGCTGCCACCGCCGTGAACGAGGATAATTGCAGCATGCAATCTGACTCGAGCAGTGGACCAATTTTTGATGACCCCGCAGAGCTCTCAGTGGAAACTCAAACTGAACCTAGCTGCAGCACTGAAAATGAGCAGGAAGAAGACAGTGACTGTAGTGGTAGACTGAGCCCCAAGTCCAGCATGGCACTGTATTACACTTTGACCTGTTGGCACAATGCATTGAGGACTTTGGGGGCAAAAGGTTGCCGGGCTCAACAACAACACTAGCCGAGGCGATCGTTTCGATCATGCCTACAGTGTTCTAGAAGGGGGCAGTGGGCTCACTGCCGTATCCATGCGCCGCTCCGCCATGAAGCACTCAGTGCCAATATCTCCGGCACCCGCTAGCGGCGCTGCCGCCAGCGTCACCTGAAAGCTCTCGCTAGTCGCTTCTTTTGCTTCGCGGCGAAGTGGTTTGCCTTTCACAGCCCCTTTTGATCAGTTAGTTGTCTATCGCCTGCAAAATCTGTGTGGGCTTTTTGTGTCTCACGCTTTTTTAGCGTGCTATGTCAGTGAAAAATGCCTGGCCGTCGTCGGAATTACTGCTTTGCTCCCGGGTGCAGAACTAGCTACAGCCGTGTGAAAGACGTCTTTGTTTACATCCCACAAGACGAACGAAGAAAAGAGTGGCAGAGGAACCTGTATCCTGCAGATAAAAAACTTGATTAATCATGAACAGACTGCAAGCTGCATTATGAACTGCGATTCATAATTAAGGACTCTGTGCATATAATAGATGGGAAAGAAGTGCGCGTCCCTTGTGAGAAGCAGCTGCTGTCGGAAGAAGCTATCCCCATGATTCTTCCGAATCTGCCGTACTATCTTAGCTAGGGCCTAAAGATTTTGGTGTTGAGTCGAATCAGCCAAGACGCACTAGAGAACCTATTTAGTATGTTACGGGTCACATTGCCTGTAGCCAGGGCTAGCAAATTCAAATATACATTAAGAATCCTTGTCCTTGCACAGTTATTTGAGCCAAACAGGCATGACTTGTATGACACTGATGACTCAGTCCAATTAACAGATTTTCTCTCATCATGATCTAACTTGGCCAAAGAATTAGAGAATAATACGCCTGAAGAACCACAAAGCTTTGAGACTGAGCAGCAGCATTCTCTAAAGTATGTTGTAGGCTATGTGGCATGTAACATTATGAAAAAGCGCAAACTCTATGGGGACTGTGCAGGCTTATTAGCTGAACCCACAAAGAGTGAAAACAGGTTTTTTTGCACTGAACTACAGTTTGCAAAAGCAGTCTTTGTGCATGCCGTCCGAAAATGTGCCTCATACACAGGGTAGAAACCTATTTCAGGAAGAACGAAGTCACTTGTCATGAGTGAAACGAGTGTCAGACAAATTGGAACCTTAATTGCAGCTGTCGAACCTGCATTTGCCACATTCGGTTTGTCACGTGGCCATGTGGTGCACAAGTTTTAGCTGTTAGCTGTGCGTTGTGTGCAATGCTACAAAGGAAATCATCACAGAACTCTAAGTGTGGATCAAAGTGTCCGCATGCATTCAGCCACTTTAAGTTTGAAGTAATGTAATACAGAGAGAAGTGATCAGGATAACAGTTCACTCTGGGCTTTAACATTATGAATTGTTGATGAAGCTGCTTGATGAAGCAAAATAAACATGCTTACTCCACCCAAGGTTACTATTAAGTCGGGTTCACAGTATTCACGGTGACAGCACTGAACTGTCTTTTAAATGTGAGGAAATTTTGTCAGTAAACACATTTGTTTGAAATTTGGCAGATATCTACTAGGATTCATGCTATGTGAAAATGTTTAGAAACAGCTCATCTTGGATACTCTTCACTTTTTATTAAAAGGCACAATCATCTATGTAAAGCCTGATTTAAATATGAATGTCTGCTACAATAGCAGCAATAAAAAGCATGAATCACTCTGGGCTTGACAGGCATGCTTTATCTATTACTGCTTCCTGCAGGCACCAAGTATGTTCATGACTGACAATTCCAATGCAGAGAAGGTTGCACTGCTGGAAACACAGCCTTTGGCTAAGCAGCT
Organism: Amblyomma maculatum; assembly: GCA_023969395.1. NCBI lineage: Eukaryota > Metazoa > Arthropoda > Arachnida > Ixodida > Ixodidae > Amblyomma > Amblyomma maculatum. The sequence goes on from JAJIZL010021419.1 coordinate 9,831, forward strand.
TCTGTGCCATTTTAATGCGGCACAGGATGAGTGGCTCTGGCTGACGGCTTCATACAACAATGCTGACAAGACCTGTGGACGTCAGTTTATACCAGAATTCCAGAAAGCAAGTTTTGACACAAATGCATGGTCTTTTTCAAAGTGGACACTTTATGAATAAATTCTGAGGAGAGCACAAAAGTGTGTAGGTGCTGCATTTGTCACTGAAGGATTCCAAACTCCATTTTCAGGCCGTATGCTGACATCGAGGAGAAGTTGGAAGCTGCAGAAGACAGGCTTCAGTAGCAAGCATATCATGGCTTCTTTTGAGTAAGTGGAGGACTTCCTCAAATGAGAAAAGGAGTGAATGCTCCTGTTCCGGGCCAATATCACATGTGGACCCAACACGAACAATTCTCCGAGGCCACCATCCATGTTCTGAAAGACTTTCGGCTGAACAGGGCAGAGGCTTTCAATGCTGTTGCACTAGTGGATACAGGGGCTTTAATACGGGAGAAATACTTGGAGTCATCAGCTTGCATTTAAATGGCTGCTTTCTAGGATGCCATCGGGTGCTGCTGGCCCCATAAAACTAATTATCCACAAGCTTTATGCCATGCCCAGTGCCACGCACCAAGACACGATGTACGAGGTGACTGCAGACTTTGGTGTGTGCAACCGGGCAGCAAGCGCCTTTTGCAAGCACCCTGTGACTGAAGGATTCCAAACTCCATTTTCAGGCCGTATGCTGACACGGAGGAGAAGCTGCAGAGGACAGGCTTCAGTAGCAAGCATATCATGGCTTTTTTGAGTGGGTGGAGGACTTCTTCAAATGAGAAAAGAAGTTGATGCTCCTGTTCCGGGCCAAGATACCCACATGTGGACCCAACACGAACAATTCTTTGAGGCCACCATCCATGTCTTGGCTTTAGTGCGGGAGAAATACTTTGAGAGCCACATGCAACAGCCGCGTTGCCGGTCATCAGCTTGCATTTAAATGGCTGCTTTCCAGCATGCCATCAGGTGCTGCTGGCACCATGAAACTAATTTTCCACAAGCTTTATGCCATGCCCAGTGCCACGCACCAAGACATGGTGTACGAGGTGACCACAGAGTGTGCAACCGGGCAACAAAGTGCCTTTTGCAGGCATCTGGCTCTAGTGCTAGAGACTTTTGGAGGACTGTTTCCTAATGCTCCCACCCTGGACACTGATGCCAGCTATCACCTGGGCAAGTTGGCCCTGGGTGACCAGTGCCTGCCTCAAGGGTTCTTCATGCCTTTTTTGGATGGACAGGAGCACCCAGAAGAACCCAATGAGGAAGGCCCAGCATCCGAAGCAAGTGGGCTGCATGAATATCCTCTGCCCTCAACATAAAGGTCGCTGCTACTTGATGTAAATGACTCAGATCAGCACCAACTTGCCCAGATACATATTTCCTGTAGCTCTTCCTCCTCATAGTTCCTTCCTTCCTCACCAAACAAATTCTTTAGCTGGTTGCACTTAGCATACTCATAGGAAGGGAACATATGCACAAGCACAATGCTGAATTTTCTGCTATACAATTAAAACCTCAATGATCTGAGTTGCATATTCAAGTACACAGCATTCCAACCATACGAAACACCAGCAAGAAACAATATATGACCTAGTTTCGTCTCTAAGTGTTTGCCGACAAAATATCTGTATCTCAAGCGTGTTCACCTTCTACAGTCCGGTCTACGACCATGCCTTTATTGCATTAGTATAAGAGATAAGAGATATTTGTTGCCACAGTGAAGTTTCATCTCAAACAAAAAGGACATAAATTCTCTTTATGCTGCTAATTTATCGGTGATCATAACATCGTGACAGCAATATGTGCATGGTCATAGGCAGCCACTGTAGCAAATGCAAAGTGTGCATGCTAATACGAAATAAAACCCAGCAAAGCAATTGGCATATCCCATAGCAGAATCTAGGCAACCAGTTTTGGAAACATCTTTTATCCAGGCTAAAGTGTAGTACCAGGGCCTTGAGTCTCAGCTGCAGTCTGCATGCCACGAATGAGCATAATCCAGCATACCTAGAAACCTTATGGGGCCTTGGGATTGAGCCGAGCCATGTGCCCAATGGAACACCACAGGGCTCATGCTGGTATTCAAGGCAACAGCAGCACGAAGAAGCCAATGGCATCAAATCCGGGTATGTTAGGCAGCCTTTTTTATGGCAATCCAGATATAATGATATGTTATAATGATCTTTTCTATTTGGATTTATCAATCGACAGATTTAGTTGGCCGTACGGAACGGGGATCCGTATCTAGGATCGATGCGAGTCGGGAGTGTGCATGCTCAGAACGAAACGTATCGCTGGGCCAGATCCTTGAGTACGTCCTTATCGTGCCGTTGCATGCTGCTCCTGCAGGAGGCTCCCGTGTGATCTCACGATGAGCGAGTGCTTTTCAAAAAACATGGCCGCAACCATGACTAGCCACACACACACAAAAAAAAGGATGCCGGTGCCAGCGGAAGCAGCAGCTGTGTGTTTTACACGCTCAAAATGGATATTTCCCTCCTGTTGGAAGGCCAAGCAAGTGACCCGTTTCGCAATCCTGAGGAATGGGACTCAATAGCCATGATGGCTGAGGGATGCTGGAGATATGTTTGACCTATTTTGGCAGCGGCGGCAGCATCTGGAGCCACGTCTAATTCTTGTACTC
>JAJIZL010021419.1:17909-35754 GCA_023969395.1 Amblyomma maculatum
GCTTTGTCAAAAGCCTAGTCAGATCTGACGAAATAAATGAGTTTGCGGCACAAGGGGAGTTCGCGGAAGGGTCGGTATTATCCCCTACTTCACGAGGCTCTGAGCATCTTTTGCAGGTAGACGCTAAAAACAGCAAAATGAGGACCCATGTTTGAAGCATCTGCAAACCGCTGCGGAAGAGGACATGGCTAGGCGAACTATTGCAATTATCGCAAAGGGTGGTCTGTTGTAATGACACTACCAAGATTGAAAAGGCAAACTTTCGATACGCTCGCGATTCCGTAAATGTACCGGGTGGATCTTTTGAGCTTGGTGCCATGAAAATGGCTGGTCTGGACATTTAGCGGTTACCAAAACCAAAGAGCACCTTTTGATGGAGTACTAATGGCCAGGGTGCTTCAAGGATGTTGAAAAGTATGTTAAATTGTGCGACGCATGCCAACGAGTCGAGAAGCCAGGGGACAAATGAAAAGCTCTCCTGAAATTAGTTCCACTGATCACCGAACCTTTCCGTCGGCTAGTGATCGACACGACAGGGCCTTTACTGCAGACAAAATCTGGATATAAGTATTTGCGCACCACGCTGTGCACAGCAACAATGTTCCCAGAGGCCGTTCCTCTAAAAGAACAAAGCTCATCTGAGATGGATGCTTTCTCACCTTTTTTTTATAAATCGGGTTTCTCGGGGAAACCCAGGCCAACCAGGGAACCGTCTTCACCAGCGCCTTAACAACCACGCTTCTGAAAAAATGCGGTGTTAGGCTTGTGCATAGCTCAGTAAACCACCCACAGTCTAACAGTGTTGAAAAAATGCACTCTGTTCAGAAGAGTTCTACGTGCATTGTGCTATGAACACAAAAGTGACCGGGAAAGTTGTTTGCCGGCGACATTGTTTGCGCTCAGAACAGTTCCTCATGAAGAGACCAGTTTCACACCGGCCGAACTTGTGTATGGTAGAGCCCTACGTTCTCCCCTCTGAATCCTAAAGGAATTTTGGAGGGGGATAGGAGAAAGCCAGACAGTTGTGAGTTACGTTCTACGGTTGCTAGACCAGCTAAGTTCTATGCGTGCTCTGGTAGAGCAGAACTTGAAAACGGCACAACAAAGTGCGAGAGTCTATTCTGACAGAAACGTATGCATGCGAACATTCTAAGTGGGCATTAAGATCATAATTTTGCGGCCATCTAGGAAGAAAAAAATGGAAGTGCAATGGGACAGCCCAGTGGCAATTCAAGACAGACTGTCTGAAACCAACTACATCCTAAAAAGGCCAGGCAAGAGGAATGAGATTGCAATGAGACCATTGCAACCTGATGAAGCCTTATGTAGGCAGAGAGGAGGTTGTCAATATGTTGGTAAACGTGCCGGAAGAAGTACTTGCGGATCTACCAGCGTTAGATAAAGACAGCTGTAAAGAACTAAGCATTGAGGAGATCCTGTCGTACTTCACGAGAAGCGAAGTACTGACAGAGGGGCAGCTAGATGACTTTAGGAATGAAGTGTTTGCGTCTTATAATTTTTTTTTAATGGTTTGTAGAACTGTACACCCCCCCCCTCCCCCTCTGTAATGCCACACATGGTGTTGTGGGTAAAAGAATAAATAAATAAATAAATAAAGCTTGACATCGTTGCCATAATGTTCAGGTGGAAGGCTTCAAAGTTATGCACTCGAGCATTTCAAGGAAATTTTTTGTAAATGAGTTTCTATAACAAAATCAGGGCGAGAACACCGATGACCAAGAAGACATCGGCAGCTGTATGCTGTCAAAGTCAATGTTAAAGTGTTGAACCTGGGCTCTGTCAGGACCACAAGTATCTACGCAATGGACATGCAAAGATAGGTGTTTACCCCAGCGTAGTTAGTGGGAAAGTTGATTAGAGGAAAAAAATCAAATGCCCACAAAGACAAAGAAATGAAGCCACAGTTGGATCCATGTCGATTGAATGCTATGGTAAGTATTTCTGCAACTTTCCACTGTTATAGAGCTTGATGTCTGAATGCAAGAGATATGTGTCATCGAAGGATACGGCCAGTCTGAATGACAACAATGCTATACGTGCAGTATTTGGCGCTACAGCCAGGGGAGTCGCAAAGCCTGTCTCCTGCAAGGCCTATTTCCATTCTATCCTTTGCGAACAATGCAAACCTACCTCCTTTGCTCAGACAGTACCAGTCGTGTTTTGTTCATCCAGGTGAAATGAGAATTGGCAGATATGATGAAGAGTACAACCTGTCGACTCGCTTAAAGGATTCGTGTGAAGTTAACAAATGTCACTTAAGAAGCCTCAATGAAATTGTTGTCCTCTTCACAGTAGACAGATCACAGTTTATCGCCTAGCGCAGCAAATGAAATACGTGAATGCCAGACCCCACGTAACCTCCCGGCCTGAAACCGCCATCTCTCGCAGGTGAAGCTTGAAATCCGTGAACTGCCCCAAATGCCTCCAAAGTGCACCGTAGCATGTACTGAATCTCAGGAATCATAACTTTTTGAAGGAGGTACCTGAGATTGTCGATGTTCTTCACCACCGTCTGCATGGTAGAGCTTGACATCACAGCGGACAGGCTACCATTCTACAACTCTATTCTTCGCGATGTGCTGCTCAACAACGAGCGAATCAAGACAATTAAACTGCAAGCTTAGAGCATCAAAGGGCTCTTCCCTCAAATTACTTCTGCATGAAAATCTCCTTTATCAGGAATGTCGAACACTTCGAATGCACTGCTTTTTTTAGCTGCAGAACTATTGAACATCTTTGTACATGCTGTTGACAATGCTACTTAAGATGAAGTCCCTCTGCATTCCATTCGTAAGCATGAAGATGGAGAGGCTAAGCTGCTGTTGAGGGCGATAATTGCAAGCACATCAAATTTTGAGGTTGTTTCAGTTGGCTGTGTAGTTATACAGAGGGCCCTAATCAAATGTGTCGCTGAGTTCTTACAGTACCTCAAACATCGCTTCGATGAAGAGAGGCCTTTCAGTTTGACACCCCCATGGAGAAGGTCCTTGCAGTGCTTTCGAAAAACTGAAGTACATTAGAATTTGATGCAGTTAATGCCAATAAGATTTTGCCCTGCTAGCTGGTAGTATCACTGAAAGGAATCTGGCACTGCATTATTTACATATCCTTCGTTGTCCCAACTTGTTGGTATGACCAGTGTACCAAGACATCTGGTTCCAAGTACTGATAAATGTAAACCTAAGAGAAGTGACCCTGCCCCTCTAGATTATGTAGTAACAGCAATGAGTGCTGTACTTCGGCATCTTGTCGACAAAACACAACTCAGCAAGTGTGACCTTCCTTGGGACCATCCTATATGGCTTTTTTCGTAAGGGTGTGTCAGGCCTTGGGGGAAGCATCTTGACACATCTGCTCAAATCCCAGCAGCAGTGGTCTCGTGAGATGCAGTTTGCTGAAGAATATTGTTCTAGGTGTTCATGAAAGCGCATAAAAACACGGACAACATGGCTAACCAACTAGTCCAAATGCAGCCGTTATAGTTTTGGAAGGGCAGTGTGTTACCAGGGAATAATAAGGTTCATTTGTTTCTACAAGAAGACAGGATGTAATAGATGATCTATATGCTCCACATGAAAGGTGCACAGTCGTGCCCTGTTAATATGACCCCTGTTAATATCGAAGACCCGAATTATGGACAGTTTTTCTGGGGACGAAACTATTTCAATGTATTTATGCCTTGTTAATATGGAAACTCGCTGTCTGGACAATGAACAGGGGAAGAATGCATACTGCCCACTTGAGCCCATGTATTTTTGTCCCGTTAATATGAATAGTGCTTGAAAAAAGCAGAGGAGTCCAAACGCAAGTTAAAGAAGGACGCGCCGCTTGTGAACCTACGCGACAGCCGATATGGCCAGATGCCTGAATGAGTACTGTGGGGTTGGAAAGAACCAAAGCGGGCGTGTCGCCATTTAAGAAGGGGGGGCCGGGGGAACGCGAGAGCGCAGAGGAACGTCCACAGCAAGCCGAGGGTCAGCTACGTAAGAAAGACCCCGAAAGTGGGCAACCAGGAGATTTCTGGGTGCAGCGGAAGTGCCGCAAAGAGAGGCTGCAGTCGGGAAAACAGCAACATGTGGTTGCAATAAATTCTGCTGAAGGTGAGCAGAGAGGCCTGTAAAAGCGTAAGAAAGAAATGACAGGGAGAAAGACAAGTGCCTAATGTGGCGGCGGGAAATGAAGTTTTCTTTCCCAAAGCACGCGAAGCCGTTGACGCTTTTCGATCAGAGTTAAGACACACTCTCAAAGTAGAGCGACAAAAGAAAGGCAACAAGCATGCAACCGGAACCGGGCGTCCCATCCTGGATGCGCTGCCGAACTGCCACATTTTGTGCCCAAGGCGGTCCGCATCTCGGCTTCGCTTTGAGTCAACGATGCGGCCTTGTCAAGGTCTGAGCTCTTCGTAGTCGGCTAGCCGTCGTTCAAACTGTACTTCAGCTTGCCGTGTTTGTTTCGTAGGAACACAGGAACGGCACCAGGAAGATGGGATTTCGATAGCCTTCTGCGTAGCAGCTTGCCAACTTGACCCCCCTCCCTTCCTTACGGAAACAGTACAAGGCAAAAAAGAGAGAATCAGAAGAACGACGGAAAGTCAAGGAGGTTAACTAGAGAAAAAGAGTGCAAAGAATCGGGAGCCTGTGACTCTCAACTTGAGTCTGGCTTTTTGCATGGCGGGAGTTAAAACGCAAAAGAACAGAGCTGAACTTAGGCGCGAAGCAAGCAATCTGTGAATATAAGCGACAAAAGCCATCTCAGCCAAACCAAGCAGTGAGGGACTGGGCCTAAGCTAAATTAATCCTCAGCCTCGCCAGGTCGACGGTAGCATCGATATTACAGGACTCCGATAAATGGCTCAACGTCGGCATTACAGCGTCAGTTACAGTCTGACAGCGCCCAGCGCAGTTCGAAGAAATGGAGTCAGCCTTGTTAATGTGGTTTGGGAATGTGCGCGCAAATCGTGCTGTCGTGAGCGACGAAATGCTTCAAGAGAAGGCTCGCTGTTTCGGCAACATTAATAAGTACATACCGTTCCTTATCCTCCGTCTTGATAGGTTCTAGCTGATATGACTTACGGATAGGATAGGATAGGATAGGAAATACGTTAGTTTCTCTACGAGGGTCTTGTGCTAGTAGCGGAAGAGTTCCATCTTCCGTCTTCTCACAGGGTCGGTGCCCCTATTCCAGGGCTCCGCTGAGCTTCGCTGCTCGCTGGGCGTGCTGGATTAAACCTAGTTGGCAATCCAAATCGCCGCTGGAGAGCCGGCTCTCCCACTGTTCCGCACTCGGGTCTTTACGGAAGCTGTCGTTATTTTGACATTGCCACGTGATGTGGTATAGCGAAGGTTTGCTACCACACCATGGGCAGGTGTCTCGATATTGTGACGGGTAAATTTTGCTCAGGGTATGCAGGTTAGGGAATGTTCCTGTCTGCAGTCTTCGCCAGTACACGGCCTCTTGTTGTTTTAGATCCCGATGAGGCGGCGGATAGCGGATCCGTACCCCCTTATAGTAGTTAAGAATGTCGGAGTACGTAGGGCCGACTCGCTCGGGTCGATCGTCCGATTGGGAGGAAGCTCGGCTCGTGTACCCTCGAGCTACCTGATCGGCGCGTTCGTTCCCCGCTATGCCGGTGTGTCCTGGCACCCAGTAGATGTTGTGTTTGACTTTTGATGGGGTCGTGCTATGGAGGAGCCTGAGGGCGGCGCGACCTATGCGGCCGTTCATGTAGTTACGGCACGCTTCTCTAGAATCTGTAAGAATGGTAAGGGACGTGTTGCATCGATACCCGGCTACCACCGCAAGAGCAACGGCCAGCTCCTCCCCTTCGGTTACCGTGCATTCCCTGACTGAGGCGCTAGCTAGTTCCTTTAGGTTGGAATCAATAGCTACCGCCACGGCGCTATTATGTGAGCTTCCTGTATACGAAGCCGCGTCCGTGTATACCGTGGTGGATCTTGTAGCTAAATTTAGTTGTACATACTTCGCCCGGGCTGCTCTACGGGCCACATGCAAGTTGGGGTCCATGTTCCGGGGAAGGGAGCTAACCTTTAGCGTCTGGCGAATTGCGTCCGGTATGCTCGCAGTACGGTTCTCGATTTCCGCAGTTGCACCTAGCCCCAGTCGCCTAAGAAGCGAGCGCCCCGTAGGAGTCTGCTGGAGCCTGGCTATCTGCGTGACCAGTTGGGCTTCTTTGATCTCTTCGAAGGTGTTGTGAACGTCAAGAGCTAGCAGTTTTGCGTTAGAGGTGTTCATTGGTAGGTGCAGGGCTGTCTTGTAAGCTTTGCGGATGATGACATCTGCACTTTCCACTTCTCCTTTGTTGAGGTTGAAATACGGGAGGGCGTAGCCTACGCGACTGAGTACCAGGCTCTGAATCAGGCGCAGGGTATCCCCCTCTCGCATACCGCTCCGCTTCTGCGACACACGCGTGATCATCCTGGCGACCTGAGTGGTCGATTGCTTGAGAAGGCCGAGCGTATGGCTGCATCGCTGATTGTTCTGAAGCCACATTCCTAAGACTCGTATCTTGTCTCGTTCGGGAAGTAGCTGTCCTTCGAGGGAGACATTGAGGGTCCCTTCTTTGTGTTTCCCTTTGTGAACTCGCAAGAGTTCGGATTTTCCTGTGGAGCAGGCGAGACCTCGTGCATGGACATATTCTTCTACGCAGGTAGCCGCTGCTTGCAGCCGTTCTTCTTTCTGGCCGAGCGATCCGGAGGTAACCCAAACCGTGAAGTCGTCAGCGTACATGGCGTGCTGTATGCCTTCGATCTTCTCAAGTTGTCTAGCGAGTCCGATCATAGCCACATTAAAAAGTAGTGGCGAGATGACGGACCCTTGAGGTGTGCCTTTGTTGGGGGTCGAGAATTTATCGCTGCGAAGGTCTCCGAGCCCAACCGTTGCAGTTCGGTTGGAAAGAAAGGCCTTCACGTAGCTGTGAATCTTCTCGCCACAGTGGAGGTTGTCGAGTCCTTCCATTACAGCCGCATGGCTAACGTTGTCAAAGGCCCCTTTAATATCAAGGGCCATGACCGCGTTCTCGCCAGCGCTGGGGACATTGGTGAGGACTTCCTCTTTGAGTTGTATGAGGACGTCCTGCGTGGAGAGGTGAGCTCGGAAGCCGAACATGCTGTGGGGGTACAGGTCTTCATCCTCCATGTAATTTTGGAGCCTCCGAGTAACGACACGCTCGTAGAGCTTGCCTAGGCAGGAGGTGAGTGAGATAGGTCGGAGGTTTTCGATCTGGAGTTTCTTACCCGGTTTTGGGATCATTACGACCTCTGCATGCTTCCACTCTTCAGGAACCGTTCCTGCGGCCCAGTGCCCGTTGAGGAAGGTTGTCAATTGGTCGACTGCCCCGTCGCTGAGGTTGCGTATGAGTGCATTATGGATCTTGTCTGCACCCGCCGCCGTGTTGCGCGTGCATACCTTTATGGCAGCGAACACTTCTTCCCTGGTGATCGGTCTGTCCAGGTGGGTGTTCGGTCTTCCCAAGTATGGTTTCGGGTATGCTGCAGGCAAGGTCGTTCCGTAGCATTTCTCTTTTACTTTATCTAACAGTTCCTTCTCCGTACCCTCGAAGGTGTGGATGAGTCTGCGGATAGCTTTCCCGCTTTCGGCCCTGGTTTGGATAGGGTCGAGAAGGGTCTTGAGTATACGCCACGTTTTGGCCGTGCTGAGGGTGCCGTCCAGCGAGCTACTGAACTGCTGCCAGCTCTGCCTGGCCAGTTGAGCTGCGTACTCCTCCGCTATCTTGGTGACTTCTGCAATCTTCAGCTTGAGTTTCCTGTTAAAGCGCTGCTTCTTCCAGCGCTTGGTGAGCCCTCGGCGTGCCTCCCATAGCCTGAGGAGCCGAGGGTCCACCTCTGGTGTTTGCTCGGTGCGATCCACTTCTTGAGTGTACTGCTTCTGGATGTCTTTGAGTTGTTGACACCAATCATCTATGGAAGTAATCCTCCCTTCCAGGTCCGCGCATGCCTTGCGGAAGGCCGGCCAGTGACTTACGGAACGTTTTGTTCAGTAAAACAGGGTGGTGTTTACTGAGAAAAATTATTCTACATTCTGTCTAGGCATGGCTACTCAAGAGGATGGCTGACAAGTTTTAAGAATGGACATCATGGCATCTCGAGTCGGCGGATTGATAGAGAAGGGGGTAGTATCGACAGCTCGGCTGTCTCCTCGTCTCAGGAGAATCTCAAGCAGCTACTTGGCGGCTACTTTACTCAGTGACGTGCCATTTTGGAAGTGGCGGTGAGTAGAGAATCGGACGCTGATTCATCGGCCAGTGAGGAGTTCGTCCTGGAATGTTCCACCAACACAAAGCGTGCCATGGTGTGCGAGTCGCTTCAGACTGCACTACAATTTTTCGAAGAAAACAATGACAAGTAGGGACTAGTACAGAACCAGCTAACAATGTTTCCCAACTGCTGGAACCAGCTGAACTGGGTTATAGAATAGTTTGCAGCTGGAACCAGCAGACGGCGGGTCTAACTGCCTAGCTGGAGCACGTGTACAGCACAAGACAGTGACAATGGCGACTTTTGAAGATGTAGACAAGGCTGTGTATGCCTGGTGTTTAGAACAGAGCCAAGGAGGTGCCGCTGTCCGAGGCCTTAGTGCAGCAAAAAGCCCTCAGCTTCGCGTGCTACTAAGGCACGACAATTTTAAAGGGAGTGGTGGTTGGCTGAGCCGTTTTAATGCAAGGCATAATATTGTTCCAAAGTACTTTCAAGTGAATCGGCAAGCGTCAATACCGAATTGGCATCAACTTGGATGCGAAAAACGTATGAAGACACCGAAGCCTAATACAAGCCCTACGACATCTACAACGCCGATGAAACTGGCCTGTTCTTTGAGATGCTGCCGTCAAAAACACTGGAACTGAAAGGGCAATGATGCCATGGTGAGAAGCAGAACAAGAAACGCATTACAGCTTTGTTGTGCTCCAACATGGACGACTCGACAAGCGCCTGCTCCTCGTCATTGGCCGAAGTAAAAAGCCACGTTGCTTTAAGGGGGGTCACAGGCTGCCCAGGCAATACTCAGCCAGCCATTATCATGGATGATCCGTGCCATCTTTGCCTGCACGTTTAATAATGCAAACCACTGACTGGGTGCAGTTTGTAGCTGGGCCATGTCAATAATTATGAAAGGACTGCTGACCCCTGTAAGCACCAACAGGAGAGCCAGTTTGATGTGTTACAGCAAGAGCCTGGAACATTGCTTGAACTACCTTAAAATGCTACAGAAGCTGGCCAGTTCAACTTATGCATCAGAATCTTTAGAAGAGCTCAAAAGTAGCCTCCAGAAACCAAAATTCTGCAAGTTACCGAGTGTGGGTATGGACTTTTTAGGTCTACAAAGTGACATGATTTATTGAAAGAACCAAGCAATTTAGTGACATTGGAGTGCATCCCAATGGGCTGCAAATCTATGCTTACCGTGGTGTTGCTGCCACACAAAGTTTGCAAGGATCAATGCCGTTGACACATTAGTGCATAAAGTCATTTTCTTTTGTTCACGTCATCTTGTCACAACATGGTGTCTTAGCGGCACCAGCTCCAGACATCTAATAGTACCCAGGCATGTCAGCTGCCAGCTACCGTGTGCTAAACCCCCGCCCTTGATTTCGAAACAATGCAAAACAGCAAAACAGGCTAAGCGAAAGGCTAACGTAAACATGAGTGCTGAATCCGTTTGCATGTGGCTGGTGCCCACAGCAGGTCCAGAACTGCAAGCTTCCAATGGCATCCACTCTGCTGTGCATGTTATAGGCAGCCAGTACAGTGGTTCCATTCTCATTCCCGCCCTTCAAATCGACTACCTTATGCAGACTATGGACGCAATGAAATTGTTAAATGTTCTTCCTTGCTTTCAGATATGTTGAAAATTGTCTATGTAGCATCACCTCCGACATTGGTTATTAAAGAAATGTTTCTCAGTGATGGTCACACATGCAGTACAATATATGCCAGCACACAAGGCAGGATTTTCAGTCAACTAATGCAGGTAGCAGTGATGCCGCAGCATTTCGTGCAGACAGCTATATGAAGCAGGCTACAGTTGTGCACTACATACAGATTACTTTGCTGGCACTATTCCCGGGAAATAATCTAACCATCTCGCTTAATTTGATATTCCCCTTCATTACTTAACAAGGAAACTTGTCTTCATTTTGATAGAGATAAGTACCTTCTCGAAAAATAGTCGGTGGAGTGACGCCTTTTTTTCTCTCCAATCTTTAAACTTTACGATACACCAACACCCTGTCGGTTTCGTTTGTGCTCACTCGGGGAACTTCACGCTTGTGCTAGTTTTTCACATGAATGACTTTCACACTGTCTGCGTCGACACGTCGATTCTGCAGTCGATGTGTTTGAACTAAACGTGGCACATAACTGTGTTGTAGACTTCTGCCAGAGCAAAACAGGCCAAGGGATTGTATTCCACGGCTTCCCCGTGATGAAGCGCAAAGCAAAGCTTGGGTAGACTTTCTGAGTGCGCCTTGGCGCACAGATTGGACTCTGAGAAAGGGGAGTAAAATTTGCTCGCTTCATTTCACGCCGGAATCATACAACTTTAACCCGGAGCTAGTGGTGCAGTTCGAGATGACAACAAAAGTCACGCTTGAAGCCTGGTGCAGCGTCGAGCATTCTGTACACCACCAGCGCTGAAGTCGACACGAGACCAACGAAACATGCGAAACATAAGGTTTGTAGATCAATCTGCAGTTTTCATGCCGTGTCTATGCCCTAAAACGCAAACGTCAATTCATACAGCACTACTTCCAGTTTGCAAGTCGATGACTGTAACTTGGCATCCGATTTGACAAGTGCCAGTATGTTGTTCGCTTTTACGCGAGCACTGGAGGACCCTCTACGCACTCAGTATGAGCTACATCGCACTAGTGCTTGCCTGGGCACTCGCGTGGTGTAATTCGTCACAATAGCTGCACACAGATTTTGTTGAAGTTGGCATACATTTCTAGCGACCTACAGTGTTAACCATGCTCTAAAAGAGTGATTAAAGAAAAAAAAGCTCTGCCTTTAAGCGTATGATGCGATAGCGTTTCACACATGTGGACACAATCTGTTGAGGAGGGAAGCACTTTCAGGGTGCTCCGCTGTTTTCAAATAATGCGACATCTTCACGCACTCGCCGACCTCGAATTTATCAACATCCTACGCATCTAGCTTCAGTGCTTCTTTCGGTACCATCTTCATGAACAGACGTCACCAGTGAGTGCTTTACTGCTTTCTTGTTTACCTCCGATCTTCTGCCCCGAAACTTTCGTTTTCTCGCGTCTCTGGGCAGGGCACGTAAGGACGCTCTGTCTGAGCAGCTCCCCTCCGCTTTTTCTTCCTCCTTCGTTGCAGTTCCTCCTCACTCTCCCTGTCTAGCTGTGTCTGCTACGATGGCTGGTGCGTCTAGCCAGCACGCCCCGCCGGCGTACCATTCCATCTATGCCCTCCACCACCGCCGATTCTGCAGCGCCGTTTTCTATGATGGCCGCCGCTGGGGCGCTCCACCACCAAGAAATCTATCCTGTACCTGTTTCTCATGACGATCATACCTGAAGGCCAACCGTTTCCGCGGTCCTCTACCGCCACTGCGGCCCTCGCTAAGCATAATCATCCCGAATGCCAATCTCCAGGCTGGGTGATGGCTCATTACAGCCGCGGCCGTCTGCGTATGCAAGCCAAGGCAGCTGCTCACGCTCCACCCCGACCCCATCCTCACCGCACTCCGAATCTGCCCCCGCTGCCCCGTGGTGAGGTAAAGATTGAGATGCACCCGCACGGGGGCCTTGACCTCACCAAGTACAAGCCATACCAGATTTCACAGCATCTAAGCGCTTCAACAGCCATTCCGTTCCCCTCCTTCCAGTCGCACGTTATGCTGCGTATAGTCCATGACAGAAATATCATAGTGGCTAGAACTGCCTCACTGGACAGCGCGCAGGCCTTGGAAAGAATTCAGAACATTAATCACAATGGCACAACGTACCCCACCTGCAGCTACATTGCCTCCCCCGATAACTCAATCAAGGGCTTTGTCCGAAAAGTTCAGCCAGGCTCCACACCTGAGACTCTCATGCACCACCTCACCGCCCTAGGTTTCAACTGCCTGCAAGCCCGCCTTATCGGCGCAGGTAACAATGCGCTCGCCACTTTCAAGGGCCGCACTGTGCCAACATGCATATTATATCAAGGCGTCATGCAGCCCTGCAGACCCCACCGCACCTTCCGCCAGATCTGCTCGAGCTGCCTCACCGCTGGTCACCGTGCAGATGTCTGCCCAACACTGGAAGTGAACTTGTGTCACTGTGTGTGCTGCCCACAACCCACCACAACATCACCTGTGCATCCCGCGTTGCACCCAGTGCCACGGAGCCCATCCCATGGCGGACCACTCCTGTCCCTTACTGTTTGCTTGGGCGCACCCTCCTTCCTAGGCACACATTGGAGGTGTGGTCTGCAAAATGACTCAAATTCATGCCTCAAAGGATATGCAGTAACCCGATCTAGGAGCATGGAAGCACCCCAAAAGATAGAGCCTACGGCTAAGACCAAATCCCTGACAGACATAAAAGTTTCACGCCCTGACAGCGTAAACAAGTTTGAATAACGCTTAGAAACCTGGATTAGATTCGGTCTGGAATCGACGAATGAGGAACTGTGAAAATGTTTATGTTATGTATATTGTACGCTGCCATGTAGTACGAATCAAAGTGGAGTGATCTGTACTTGAAATCTTTCATGGTTAAGCTCGTGCGACTCTTTTTGTAAGAGTGCATCGCAGTGTTGCCAAGTGGCGGCATATGTTGAATGTATCTGGAGTTCAAGTGTCATGTTTATGGCTGGCACGTCACTGTGTTATGTCGTGGAAACTCACTTGAGTTTGTCACGCTCATGTCGAACATGAATGTATGTGCGTTATGTATACATTTGCCGGTGAAGTTTGTGAGCGCATGCATGCGCGCACGATGTTCGTGTGTATTGAGGACATTGTAGGACAATATTCTTTAAGGGAGGGACAGTGTTCCGAAATTGGCGCACATGTTTATTAAGCCGGCGCGCAGCGCGAGGCCCGCGCAGTGCCGCATCAAGGTTTGACGTCTTTTGAGAAACACCCCCCTCCCCGCACGAAGAGAGCGCGTAGTCTTGCACGCATTGGCGTCACCCTCTTATCACTCGGCGATGATGGTGACCCAACCGCCTGGAGGAATGTGCTCGTCCTATCTAGATTTTTCGACGGCGCCTAGCCGATGACGCCACACGGCTCGACGGGAGGAAAAGGGAACACTTCAACAAGCGAAAGATAATTGTGTGTGTGCGTTAGCCTTGACGTGCTAGAACAGACAGACGCTGCGCACCCTATTTATGGAAGTCGCGTCGCTTGAGTCAGTCAGTCAGTGTTTAGCTAGTATTGCGGTGTGTTCGCAAGTGCTACAGCTGAACTCATGGGGATCACCCACTGCTGGCAAGTCCACAGACCTGCGAAGGAGCTGTGCTCGTCTCACATGGCGGCCACATCATGACTCTCGAGGCGTCGATCTGCAACAGTACCCGGGGAACAATTTGGTGTTTATTTATGACTCTCTCGTGTATTGTTCTGAGTTGTAGTGCCTCTGTGTTATTGAATACCTCTTTATTGCATGCTTAGAGTTGGTGTTCTGTGAACCTCTCGTCTGTGCATTTTTAGTATTCTTGTGTATTCCTCTGTATCGTCTCTTGCTGCGTATAAAGTTTGTTTTGTTTGTTACTTCTGACTCCGACCCTTACTTTGGCTTGAACCAGCAAAAACTGGGCCCCAAACGGCCACCCGCTTCTGTCACTACAAAGCAGTTGAATTCCGGCTGAGCTTGCCATTCAAGTCGAGGCCATTTCCTTTGCGACCGGAACAGCTACCCCCCCTCACTCTAAAGCCGTGTTCAGACTACGTGCGCAAAGCACGTATCGTTCGTAAGGATCGTAAGCGTAAGCGCAAAAAAACGTAACGTGTCTGTTCAGACTGCTGTCGCATTGAGCGTAAGAAGCGTAACGTCCGCACCGAGCGTGGGCGTAAATGTCGGAGGACCCGCGACTTTTACGACTAGCACAGATACGTCTGTTACGCGCGACCAATGCGCACAGCCGTTTCGGTTTTCCCTTTCCAGTCACGGGGCTTCCGGTCCACCCAGATTTCGCGCGCAAACCACTAGTAGGCGACATCATCCAACGCTCCTACTCTGCTGCAGTGTCTCGGCTCGCCGGTGTTATTGGTGTTGTGTCGGTGATTGTGTCTGTCCGCAGCTTGATCATGTGCAGTGCGGAATCTTTGCTGTGGAATGATCAGTCTCTCATAAAAAAAGTTCGGCAGAGGCCGGCTCTCTACTACGAGTAGCTGAAATCGCACATAGAGAAGTGCAAAACCATGCCTGGCTGCTAATTGCCAGTGCACTGAGTCAAAGCAGTAAGTGGTTTATCAATCCATTTTTCCATGCGCGAACAAGCTCTCAACAAGCAAATGTTTCCTCTAGTTTAGAAGAGTGAGGTTATGGAAGCGGGGGATGCCCGCTTCATCACCGTGCATTCTCGCATCCCATCGGCTCCATTGACAAGTGAGGAAACAGTTGGCCTGCAGCGAAAGGCCGATGCGGGGCGACGTTGCGGTCGGGCCGCAGAACGGAGCTGGCGCGGACTCGTCGAAGTTGTACGTTGTTCCGTTACTGAACACAATGTACTCCTTGCTCAAATTGCACTTATATAAAGAAGCGTCCGCGACGTTGCTATCAATCTTGAGCGGCTTCTGCTGATTAATGATCAAGGAAAGGCCATCATATAGCCTGAACAACAAATCCAGCGGTGTGTTGGGATCTTTGCACGTCAGATTGTTGAGGATTGCCTTGAATATGATGGTCTGCAGTGCAGAATCATGTTGATTATAGGATCTGTTTGGTACAAACCCATGCGGGGGTTGTACCTCAGTGTGTCGTACTTGTCCTCGCACTTATCGTGAACGAGTACACACTTCTTGAGCTGTACCATGTAGAACACGTACCTGATGAAGAACGGAGTGCATGTAAAGTTGCAATCCGCGTATGTGTTCGTTATCCAAATAGACAACTCATGCTCGTCCGGGGTCATTACGAAGGGAGGCTCGAACTTGGGCCGAAAGATTGCCCGCGGCATGACCACTTGCAACGGTTTGTCCGTGTCGTCGTGCGTCGCGCTAGTTTCGAACATGTACTGCACACACCGGTTGAATGCTATTCCCGCGTCGTCGCCAATGTTCGAAGCGCTCACGTTCGTGCACAGGGCGCGATAGAAGCTGATACCCAAGTATCCCATGTTAGACACGATGAGCGGAGTGAGTCGCCAGAACCAGATTGTAATCCGCGGCGTAGTTGTGTTGAAAGACCAATTTGACCATCGCGAGTGTGAACGCGCAGCGTTCCATGTCTATTTTCACACCTTTTTTGCCGTCGCTTGGTCTCTTGTATTGCTTGGCCAATTGGATGCACTTTTCCAAGTCGTTGATTACCGGTCACACCGGCTGACCGCGAGAGAGCTCGAAGTTGTTCAGCATGCGAGTACTGTGATTGTAAATCTTGTCGACCGCATCTTTGAAGTTTGCTCGAGAGGTGCGTGCATATTCCATAATGTCCTCGGATATGTCGTCACTGTCAGAGTCGGGGATGTAATCGCCACCGCCATAGTTTACGGCACAATCTTCCTCATCTTTATCTTCGTCGTCGTCTTCCTCTTCTTCTTGCGGCGGCGGCAGTGCTGGCGACGACGGTACCCCGCTGTTGAGTACGATCAACTCATCCGCACTGTTCTCTTCGTCACTGACGGTAATGCTTGTCAATGCATTTTCCAGGCGCAGCGCTTCCATCGCGTTGTGACCGTCGACTGAGTCTGACTCCGTGCCGTAAGACAGCACAGACGGTCGGCACGTGTATGTAGTACCCGTGTCAAAATCTACGCACACTCCCTTGCCGACTTTTTCCACGTCGTAAGTCCTGTGCATGGATAGAATTTGTCTGATCACAGTGATCGGGTGCTCGCGCAAACTAACGTCTCTGTTGCACCTCGATTCGATGCCAGTTACCGGATCGTGAGCCGCAACAAACACTAGCGAGTATGCGTCCGGAGCGTCGTAGGACTTCTTGGACCCGTACATGAGCCAATGATGAGACCCGGCGTTCTCGTCCAGTGCGGCAACGACCATCTTGATTTCAATTGAGTACATGTCCGACGCCAACACGTCTCTCTTGAGTGTAGTCTTGAGGTCGGTGAGAATGCTGCTTCCACTCTTGACTTTGCGGGACGCGAACGAAACGTTCAGCAGTTGGACGTGCCATCTCTTCGTTGAAGATCTAGTCAAATAGGCCACCTTGATGGCAGCTCCGTCCAAAGTGATAGAAATGTTTGCGTGTCTCATGGAAAGCGAGGCGAGTAGCGCAGAAACGGATTCGACGATGATGTCCGCATTCAGCTCGGATATATCAAAATCAAGCGCGATGCGATACATCGCCTTGTGTTGGTTTGCCAGCCGAGATGCGTACCACAGCTGATAGTCTAGGAAACAGCTGCATGCCGGAGTTGTGCCCACGATTTCTTGCACGTTCGGCTCGATTCGGTCTTCCAAGAAGTACGGTGTTTGCAAATGACGAACACCATTTGCAAACTAAAGAGCTGTTGCAAGCATCAAGTGAACCTTCAATTTCTGCAAATGACGAACACCATTTGCAAACTAAACAGCTGTCGCAAGCATCATCGGAACCCCAAGCCCTTACAAATGCTTCCACGAACGCTAAAGAGCTGTCGCAAGCATCCAACCCCAAGTCGTTTCCACGAAGTTGTTGCAAGAATCGCCGAAACCGCAGGTGTCTGCAAATGTTTCCGCCAATGTCTCCGGAAAAAATGTTACTGCTGTACACGAAGAGAAGGAAATTTTGCAAGCATCCGAATAGAAAACTGCCCTCATGCCGTCGTCGCAAGCCATGATGCAGCACCGCCCCCGATTGCATCGCAGTCAATTACAACGTTGCCGGAAGAGTCCAACGTGGCAACCAACAACGACGTCGTGAAATGCAACTCAGACTGCGTATATAAGAAGACCGCTAGCGATCCTCAACCATCGATGGCTCCCCGGGCCATGAAACGGTGCAGGAAGCGTAAGGCGACTTCCGAAAATGACGAGTGGGTTAGGAAACGCGTTACGAAACGTTGGCGTCCCGTCACCGCAGTCAACGGCAACAAGGAGCCCATGTCCAGGCGTCAACAGATGGAGATGAGACGTTCCAAATTGGACTTGACGGATGACAATACGTTTATACAAGAGTACAATGCTTTCATCTCCAAGATTCCCGAACGCATGCACTAGAGAGCGGACTGCCTGTTTAGAAAGTTTGAGAAGTACTGCCGCGAAGACGACTCGGGTAACTTGCCTCCGCTACCGATGAACGACATGTTTCACTTTCGAATGATATCGGCAGCGACACGACAGTGCACCATCCACCTGTATCAAGTGGTACCTCACGCTGTTCCCGGAGGAATTCCAAAAGCCGTTCAGGAAGGCATCGCTTCCATTCCCGCCACGCTTAGAGTGACTCTGGTGCAGGGTCTGTACGAGCAAAGTCCGTTGTACGCGGAGTGTTTGGGTTTCGAGCGTCTAGTCATGGTGTACATCACTCTTGGCTCGAAACGAGGGGATCGAAAATAAGATCGAGGTGCTTCACGTCCTGAACACGTACTTCGCCCGCTTGTTTGGAACAAACGACGTGCTCGACGACAGGGTGGAGAGGAAGACCGAGTTGCGCGTAAAGGAACGAGAGCGT
>JAJIZL010021419.1:35764-53246 GCA_023969395.1 Amblyomma maculatum
CCAAGTATGCTAGTGAATACGATGCTGTGCGAACGTCTAAACGCAGGCGAAAGCCCAACCCCAAGTATGCTAGCAAATACGATACACAAACGCATTGAAAATCGAAAAAGCCATTGGACTTGAGAAGTATGAGTCTGGAGAAATTTGAAGAATTTTTGAGGTGCGATTCTACACTGGATAGCTCGGATACGGAAAGTACGACGACGTCGAGTGATCACTGCTATAGCCGCATTAAATATGACAACTGCGCATCTCAAACAATACGCGCGGTGGCGTCGTGTAATAAAAGAGATGGACATTTCACAGCAGCTGCATGCGGATCGTGTAAACAAAGTGTAAATAAATTCCACCACTACGTGTGCATGTGTGTTTGAACTCGTTCGTCGCACGGACGACGAGGTGAGTTCGAAGACGGAACACCAGCGACAACCAGCGTAAGTTGAAAGTCTATTGTCAAATCTCGGGTGCAATGTGGTAGGCGCGCGTACGAGTAACGTAGCCGGATCTTATTTTGCCAAAGTTTCGGGTGCAATGTGGTAGACGTAGGGATTGGCGTCGCGTACGAGTAACTTGTACGTATCGGGATCGTACTGCAAAGACAACTTTATCAAGCGGCCACCGACGTGCTTGCGATTCGCAATCTGAACCATGTCCCAGGTGCTCTCCTTATGTCTCAGCCTGGAATAGTATGGGGACGCGAGTAATTCTTTGGTGATGTGATCGTTCTTTCGCTCGTAAGGACGAGCATTGGTCGCGTTTCGCACCGCGTCGTCGTGCGCGGCGTACCGCTGAAGATACGCAACTAGATTAGTTTCCAGCACTCTCGACTCTTCCGCGCCGTCTCTCTGCTTCCGCGATGCGATGGTGGTGACGTCGGGATCCACAGCACGCTTTCTGCTGCTTCGCATACCGCTTGGCTATACACCCCAGCGTGCCTTTGGGACACACGGGACACGCGCACACCGTTACTTTTCCACGCCTCAAACGCTCGCTAACGCACTCCTAACACGCGCAGTAACTGGTCTTATTTAATGGCGGAACGGAAGATATTTTGAGACTTTACGTCCAATTCGCAACGCTCGGTGTGCGCGTGTCGCGGATCACCCGTAAAATTTTGTCGAAACGAGTCCCCTATGAGATCCACTATCGCTCTGCGCACGTTGGATCGGTGGCAGCGCTCACAATCCGTGTACATGCCGTTCAGGACGGTGCCGCACGTAAGTTTAGCCGTGAAGTACTTGGTGCGAGCGAGTGATATGGGTTCGTTGTTATAACTGTAATGATTGCAAGGCGGCAGCGTGGCCGTCATGTATTTGATCGATTGCGGCTACACTGATATATATGATGATACACGTGTCGGTAGGGAACCGGTTTTGGAGGAGAAAGAGAAGATGTATCTAGATTATATTATTGGATTACTCGAAAGATGGGGGGTGTCATCGAGAGACAGACGAAGTCTGCGTACAGTCACGGTCATGGACGACCCGTGGTTGAACCAGACCGCGGCGTCGTGCCCCGAGTACTTCAGCACGGACGACTGCGGCGTGGTCGGTTCCAAAGGAACTGTAAGGGGAGTCGGTAGATATCTACTGTCTACGGTCGTGTACCTGCTCACTGCGTGGAGGAATAAGAATTTGGACTGAATCACCTGCCCTAAAGACATAGTGAACAGACTCTGCATCGCGTATCCTCGTCTTTCTCGCAAGAACATTTCGGATCACGTACAGTTTGTAACTTCTTCTTGCGCGGCATCCGCAGCCGCGTCGTCGTCGTCCACCGTCGACACCGCGACAGCCAAGTCCAAAGTGAACAACTCTGCCATCTCTTTTCATTACCACGTGTTGAACAAGTACATGGGGAACCGCATAGCCGAAGTGATCAACGCCATCATCGTGCGTCCCGATCGCTCGACTCGCCATCCTTACATATGCGGTGGAGGCAACGACGACCTGCTGCCAATCGAGGCGAAAAATTGGTACGTGTACTCTCACGCTCACTTGGAACGCGTGATCGACCACGTCTTTCGGACCTGCGGCAGCATTATCGGCAGCGGTGGTAGCGACGCTATCGTAGCAACCGGAGAGTACAGTAACGAGTTCTGCTCAGTTCACGTCAAAGACGATCAGTATGTTACTTACAACGTCCACACGCAATTGCAACTCAAGAGAATGCTTCGCATGATGGTTCCTAAATGGTGGTGGGGCGGTGTCGACGAGAAAATCGTCGGCGTGTACGTGGATTACACTTACGCCAACAGCGCTTACGGGCATCGCAACAACTACCAGTACGTTCCGCCTGGCGCTGGAGCCGCGACCGCTACCGACATCAATTTCGACAGCACGAGCAAAGTGGTGTACGAGGTGATAGTGAGTGGAAAGAACAGAGTTTTGATCACGGATAGGTTGGTCAATTCGAAACTGCTGCAGGACGTAATCATCAACGAATGGTTCGTGTTTCCCACTCAGCAACAGCATCGTCAGCAGTACCAACAGCAGCAACAGCCGCCGCAGTCGCAACAGCAGCAACAGACAATTGAGTGTGGTGGCAGGAAACGAAAGAAGAGAGACATTCTAGACATTCTTTTATCAGACGACGAGGACGGTAATGATGAAAATACGCGAGAAGACGAAGAAGAAGAAGACGAAGATGAAGGCATCGATGAGGGTGGAAAAGATCAACCGTGGCAGCAGCAGCAGCAGCAGCAGCAGCAACGGCAACAGCAATCGCGAGGAGGAGAAGAACAGCAGCACCAGCAAGAAAGCGTGTGGAGTAGGATATGCAGCGCTCTAGAAGATGTAACGTCGTACGTTCTGCTCTCTTTGTCGAAGTCGGCGAGCCACTTGCCAAAAATGTCTCATCATCCATGCTTTCTTGTTGCTTATGTAAGTCACTGGCACAGAGAGCACTTTGGCCGCGCGGTTTCTTAGCGTTGCCAATGACCAACAAGTCTCGCTTGTCCAAACCATCCATATTGGAGACAATCAGCACTGTGATCCAGTTTTTTCTGGCTTTTCCTCCCACGCATTCGTCCGTCTTGGCCGCGAGAGTCTTTGATGGTAGCGGTTGGAAGAACAAAACAGTTTCGTCTGCGTTATAAATGTCCTTGTTGGAATACGCAAGAACCCGACTGCGATGCTTGGCCATCCACTGCTGGAGCAATCCCTCGTCAACAGATGCAGCCTCCTCAACAATGTTTTTACACGTAATATTTTGCCTCTCCATGAGTCTCTAGAGCCACCCATTTGATAGCTGGAAGTCATCATGACTGAGAGCAAAGCCCAAATCCTTAGCCTTCACTAGCATGATGGGTCAACTGAGCGGGATATTTTTTGATTGGACATCGAAGAACCACCTGTTAAGTGCGGCTTCTACATCGGCGTACGTGGTTCACCGGATCCTCTTTCGGTCCACACTGCCAACTTCGTCGCCGAGAACAGCGTCGATCTTGCTGCTGTTCTTGATTATCGTGGAGAGTGCAGACTGTGCGATTTCATACTTACATGCGATATCACTCTTCTTCACGTTTCGGCGCACTTCGTCCAGAATGGAGCGCTTCTTTTTCAATGACACTTTTCTCTTTCGCATTGAGAAGCTGAGGCTCGCAAGACTTGACATTGCTGAGAAATCGAAGCGTCGGGTCCAAGAAAGGGGATAACTGAGTAGGTCCATTGTCTAAAAATTGTCCAGGCGAAATCAGGGGTTACGATACCAAAGGTAAGAAGTGGAACAAGGCAGGAAGGCGTAATGACGTCAGCGAGAAAAGCAAAAGAAGTGAAACAAGGCAGGAAGGCGTAATGGCATCAGCGAGAGAAGCACATACAAAGATCCACGAAAGCGCAGAAAACACTCTCGCTTCTCTCTCCCTTCCATGATGCTTTCTCCCTGACTCTCTCTCTCCCGGGGCCAGAACTGAGAGGAGAGAAGCCCCAGAGAGAGAAATTCAATAACCGTGATTCGCCAAGTCGACCGCTGCTCTGTGACGTCGAGAATTGCATTTTATTTTCTTATTTTTTTTTTTACTTCCCGCGCGACCTGGCTCAAAGCACAACGAGATGCCACATCACGAAAATGACAAGTCAAGCGATGCAGCGAAGCAACCTTTCGCGTCGCGAAAGAGCAGACGACACTGAGAATGTGGCTGTCAGCCAAATTTTGTCCTTATTTTCAAGTTCAACTGAAGGCGTAAAAATCTCCTTATTGATACATTATTTTACATTTGGTACAAAATCACTTCGCTATATCGCTGACGTGCGCTTATTTACGTCATTAAAACTGGACCCAAATTGTATTGAAAATGCAAAAATGGGAATGGGGAATTGAACTTCCTTCGTTATAACCACTATTTGTTATAAGTGGCTTTGCTATAACCGGGCTAGACTGCATGTCTACAGATGAACGATTCTCAAAATCTTTCTGCAAAGGGGGGAGAAGAAAAAAGAAACAGAATAGCAGGACAGTAAGCCACACCTGCCATGCAAAAAAAAAAGAGAAAAAAAAAAGTTTGAGGGCCAATTAAGGTAGGAAGTGATAGAAGGAAATGTGTTCGGAAAAACACGTGCAGCATATGCTATTGCAGAAGGGAGATAGAGTGTACACGTGCTGTGAATAAACTGTATATTTAACGCTACACGTGATTGTTTTCCCAAATACTTATGGTGCAGGGGAAATATATTTAAGGGGGGACGCTGGTCTTTGGGACCGAAAAGTTGCCAAAAAATCGATTTTTCAATTTTGTCATAGTTGGATGCACCTCATCATTTTCTATCATTTTGACAAGTTTGGTGGCCCAACACTGCATATTTATAGAAAAATCGCAGATTAAACATGCAAACTCAACAGAACTGCTCGCGAAATGCCTATTTTACGACACCTGTCGCGCCGTGAATATGCTTTGCAGCGCTGCGATCTTGGTCTCGTTTGAAAAAGCCGTGCCTCAACTTCCTTTCCTGCCAAAATGAAAGGCCAGTCACGATTCGTAGAAGAGAAAAAGATAGAAAACAAGAAGTGAAATGCGGCCATGCTATTGGCTGTGAGCAGTCACGTGGCGAAATCTGCATCTGCAATTGGCCGGTGCCATTTTCTTCGGACGCTCGGTGCTAGCGTGGGCGATGCCATTTTGAAAAAATAAAAAGCACCATGGGGAAACCATATCGGAAGTTTCACAGCGTGCACAAATTAGGAAAAAAGCGTAAAACATGCCGCAGAAAGAATGCCGACGACACGGGTTCGTCTCCAGCGATGTTGGCCAGCGACAGCATTGTGCCAGAACGTCAAGCGGCGGAGGCGACCTTGGCAAGTGTTCCGGTGTTCGTCGCGGGCGCGGAGCACGTTGAAACGACAATGGAAAGCGGCGAACAGCTGGATGATGGCCTCATTGCACAAGAAGCGATTTTAGCGAACGATAGTGCAGTGCTGGAGCGTGAATCGACTGTCGTGACAAATGCTTCAACGACGAGTACAGCGTCTGCCTTCGACACGGAGCAGCCCGCGGACTCGGACGAAATCAGCGATCGGCGAGAGCGTGTTAGAGTCGACACAACGTTTTTTGCCAGCGCTGACCAAAAGAAGTTGCAGAAGGACTCCGATGATAAACTCGCGAGCCTAACAGCAATTTCGGCGAGCCAGAGGAAGATGGGGATGCTCGCATCAGAATGCACAAGCGTCTGCAGCTACCTACGCTGTCATCGATTTGGCAGCGATAAATAGGCTTCTTCAAAATACTGTGTGTCGGACTTGCGGTGGCGACGTTGTTATTGCAAAAAACGGCGCGGAGTACGGGATTGCAGTGAAATTGTGCATGGAGTGCCGCAATTGTAGATCTATCGCTAACGAATAGAGCTCTCAGCGGGCAGAAGGTGGTGCAAAGTGCAGGCCGTATGAGATAAATATTCTCGCAGCTCGCGCTATGCAGAGCACAGGCAATGGCCAGACATTTTTTCGGCAATGGGTGTGTCCCTTAGGGATCTACACCATAAGCGCTACCAGGGCTACCTGAAAACAAAGCTGAAGCCAGTAGCAACAATTGCTGCAGAAAAGGTGCTTTCCAGCTGTGCCTTGTCAGTGAAAGGCTTATACTAGGAGCTATGCTTTGACAACCCTGGAAATGTGGCTGTCTGTTTTGATGGCACATGGATGACTAGGGGTCACACATCCCATATTGGTGTGGGCACAGTGATAGAACTCTTTTCTGGGTATGTTCTAGACTATGTGGTTCTTTCAAACTTTTGTGCAGGCTGCACACATGCACCACCAAAGGAAGACCCCAATTATCAAATCTGGCTGTCTAAGCATGACTGTCAGAGGAATACTGACAGTAAATCGGGGCAAATGGAAGTTGAGGCTGCCCTTACTCTTTTTGAGCGTTTGCTTTCATGCCATGGCCTGCGCTACACAGTGATGCGGTGTGATGGCGAGAGCCGATCGTTCCGCGCTGTTGAAGACGCTAACATATATGGATACATAGCTGTCCAAAAAGAAGACTGTGTTAACCATGTTAAAAAGCGCATGGGGACAGTGTTGCGGAACATTATGCAGAAGCACAAAAGCAGTGGTTACTCCCTTACTAGAAGAGGCCGTCTGATGGGCGATCTCATTGAGAAACTTTCTAAGTACTACAGCTGGGCCCTAAAGTCCAATGTTGGTGATGTGGACAGCGTGCAGAAGGCAGTAATGGCCATCTATTACCACGTGACTTCGACAGACCAGCTCTCTGATCACAGTCTGTGTCCAAGTGGCCCAGACTCTTGGTGTAAGCATAATGCTGCTGCTGCCAGAGGAGAGACGCCACCCAGCCACAGTTACAACCTGCCTGACAACGTAAAACAGGCGCTGCGCCCTGTGTACGAGCGGATATCTGATAAGAAGCTGCTAAAACACTGCCAAAGGGGCAAAACTGAAAATGCCAATTAATCCCTTCACTCGGTCATTTGGTCATTGATGCCTAAACACAAACATGCCTCACTGTTTGCCGTCGAGGCTGCAGTCGCCGAAGCAGTTATGCGTTTTAATTCTGGAGTGGAGCAAGCATCTGTACACATACTTCAAGAATTGACGCTATTGGAGAACTGCACCAGTTCTAAGAGAGTGGAAGAAAAAGACTGTCGACGATTGACGAGTGCCATGCGAAAACACGCAGCCTCGGACATATTTCTGCAGTCAGCAAAGCAACGCCAGCGATACAAACGTGATGCTGACTACTCACCTGGTGCCTTCTAGGCTGTTTGCTTCCAATAATAAAGCACTTTGTTGTGTTTCCTATGCGCTTGAATATGTTGCATTTCGTCTTTTGTGTTTTTCTCAGTTTGGTTTGTTTCATTACCCTACGAAATTCTGATCAACTTTTCTCAGCTTCCATTCACCCAATTTTTACCATGTTCGTTTTGTTTGGAAGCTGAATGTTTGCTACTTGCAATAAGGTCACCAAATATAACTTCACCTAATTGTGAAGTTTTAGAAAACAAAAAGAATATAGCGCTTTTTTCCTTCCTTTTTATATGTGAATTTCAAACAGCTGTAACTTTAGTTCTAGGAGAGATAGAACAATGAAACTACCCTTATTGCAAACCTTGATGAGAGTAGAATCTACTGATACAATGCTTGTTTATAAGGATGCAACCAATTTTTTCAAAACTTTGTCAGTAGACCACGACTGATATTTCTTGATAAAAAATAATGGCAGCATTTGCACAAAAATGGATACCATATTTGCAATCGGCACATTAAAGTACATAATAGCTGAGGTTTTCATTCTGCTAAGCCCAGTATTAAAATTTTTTTTTCTTAGACCCTCTTCCCCACTTAAGGGACTATAACGTTCCTTTTGGAGATATTTATTCCTACTGCTTCTAATGTTCTAAATTTAATGATTAGATATGCATACCTGCCAACCTAGCAACATGAAAATTCAGGAGACCACCGTGGCGGCGGCGGCGAGGAAAGGAGAAAGGGAGGGGGGGGTCTTCCTTTGAGTTTAGCAATTTGGAAATTATTGAGGCTGAAATATTGGAAAGAGGTGAGAGTGGCGGCCCACTAGGTTACTTTGAACTAATCTCCCTGTCGTTGCATCGTCAGAAACTCTTCCAAGTCATTAGCATGACTGTAAGCCAACCCCTTATTTAGAATTCGAAAAACCGAAGTGTGTGTGTGAGGGGGGCAGGACAGTCAACTAACAGTTGAAACCAAAGCATGGTACCCTTAATAAGAGCAGGATAAAAACTGTATCAGGGACGATACGGCGAATGTATTTGCTCTACAGCTTAAAGTGCAAAATTAAGTTACTGTGCCTGTCTCTCAGGGCGAATTTTTCTATTTTAACTTTTACTGCACAGCACGAGCTGCACGTGCGGGAGTGTTGATAGTTTACGGAAGAATCACTTTTCGAATTGCGGTGACGCTCGCTTTTTGCACTTCAGTCACATCGGGTCAGGTGACACGGCAGCACTAGGAAGTGTTGATGGTTGATGGAAGAGCCAACTCCGATCGTTTATTCAGTTCGCGCGTGGTTCGAGTGTTGCACTTTTGACTTTACGTCCAGCCACATGCTTCGTCATGAGCTCTCCAGTCCAAAATGCATTGTTTCACGCAGTGCTCTAGGAGGCGGCTATCATTTATGCCAAGAAAGAACTGCGCTGTGGGCCCAATGTGCTAAACAAGTTATGCGGGAATGGCGTTGGCAGCAAGATAAAATTTTCAACGCCAAGTGAAGGGGCTTCCGAAGGATACAGTTGGTATGCTACCCCTAGCAGGAGGCCGAGCTTGCGGCGCATATCATCGAAATATGTAATTTGAAGTGGAGACGAGTGTAGCACAGCCAAGTTTTCCAAAGTGGCTTGTTGGGTGAGTTGGTTAAACATTATGTTAAAACAGCGCTAGAACATGGACAAATAAAAAAGAAATGTGCATCTGTCCGTGTTCTAGTGCTGTTTTAACATAATAAATTTTCACCGTCGAAGGTATCCATCGGTACGTTTTTTTTGGGGGGGGGGGACATGGGATTCAGGAGGGGGGGGTCGACTTATACATCCTAATCGACTAACAATCGTGTAAATACGGTATATAGGCTCGTGAAAGCGTCAGAATGTGGACTTGCCGTTTGTCTAACCAGATATTTGTTTCCAGAGCTATTCTGACTTGGTGTAAAGTGTGCACGCATTTACTTATTGTCTGCTTTAGTTTTTCCTGGCCATGCATAGATACTAAAAAGTGCAACGGGAGTCCAATTTTTACTTATAGGACGATGAACTGTTTGAAGGGAATTGTCTAAGGGAGGCCAGTTCAGTGTTCCTAAAGCACCTATCATTGTAGTACACCGTTTATTTGCTGCAACAAGTCCTTCATTCAAATCAGTTTTTCAATTTAATCCAGCAATCGAGAGGCTTATTTGATAAAGTAAGAGGACAGAACCTACAAAGAAGAAAGAAGGAACATCACCCAGCACAACTACCAAAAAAGTAGTACACAACACTAACCCTTAAGAATTTTACTAGTGGTATAAACTGAAGTCTGTACAGGACTATGCACCTACAACTAGTCATAATGACCGGGCAGTCAAAAGCTTCTACAAAGATGTAGAATTAGTAATGGGTGAAAAAAAAAAAATGACCAAGGTTGCTAAAGCAGTAAAAATAAAACTCGTCTATTAAAAGAAAAATTCTTATTTCACACACACATGCCCCCTTAATACTGTGACTAGGTGGCTTGTCTGGGTGACTTGACCAGTCATTCTGACGCATGTTATCGAAAGTCAAACCAGCGTCCCCAGGGATGCCAATTTTTCACCTTTTGAACTGCGAGGGCGATCATCAATGACAGCAACCAGTATAAAGGATGGCTTCCAAGTAGCTCTCAGCAGTGGGCACAGCGACAACGCCAGGATCATGGCCTCAAACCCATTTTTGTTCCTTGTACAGGTTTTTGCTGGGTTGCTGCCGATACCAGGACAGCCAGTATCAGGACCGACAACGGACCAAACCAAACTGCTAATGCACTTTTCGGCTTGTGACTGCAACTGGGTGACTCGACCAGTCATTCTGACGCAAGTCATCGAGAGCCAAACCAGCGTCCCCAGTGGTGCCAATATTTCATCTTTTGAACTGCGAGAGCGATCGTCAACATCAGCAACCAGTATAAAAGGCGGCTTCCAAGTAGCTTTCGGCAGTGGGCATGGTGGCAACGCCTGCATCATGGCCTCAAACCCATTTCTGTTCCTCGTCCAGGTGAGCAGACGATATGGAAAGTGCTATAGCAGTAATAATGTTTGCCTGCTTGTCCCGCCATGCCCACGGCCTGTGTTTGAGATGCTTTGTGACGTGCAGTTTTGCTACTTCTGGGAGGGGATGTTGAATCGAATCCGGGTCCAGAAGAAACATTGCTAGAAGCCCAGTTGAAAGCAACTGCCGCTGACATACAGAAAATTTAAAAAGGCCAAAACAGTAACCAGTCAAAATTATCCGCGATAGACAAAAAAATCGAGAGGATTGGTGCGCTCGAGAAACAAGTCTCAGAGTGTGTAAAGAAGGTAACCAAACTTGAGCAGTGCGTAACTTGATAATCTCGAAAATAGGAGTCGCCGGTGTAATCTGATTGTTTACGGTCACTCAGCAATGTTTACGTTATTATTTAGAACAGTCACAGCAACAGTAAGACTTTTATGCAGATAGATATAGGCCTGACTCGTGTAAGAGCCGCACCCCGTCAACATAGAGGAAAAAAAAAATGCGGTCTTTACACGAGTATACAGCTGAACCCCGTTATAAGAGACATGGATGTAACAGCCAATCGGGTATAAGAGACACCATTCACCCAAATGGCTGGCCGCCCTATGACTTTCATTAATTGGACCTTTTTTTTAACAGACATTGCATGTAGAAGACGATTGGCTATAAAGGGCAAATTAGCTTTAAAGTTTGGTACTCAGTCTTGCTTGTAACAGACACACCATAGCAACTACAGTGAAAACAAAAGAAGAGAGCCATACCTGTACCATTATGCAATGCAGAAAAGCTCTTCAAGCTTGCCACAAAGAGCACAAGTGCAACTGCATATGCAAGCATCCAAGCAAGAATATTGGGAGCGTGCATTGGGCTCTCCAATTAGTGGAGCTTCCTATCACGAATTAGCATGGGTGTTGTGTCCACTAGTCTGAAGAATATAGTGAAGATTGTCTATTATGTTGCATTTCAG
This sequence comes from Amblyomma maculatum, assembly GCA_023969395.1. Lineage (NCBI taxonomy): Eukaryota > Metazoa > Arthropoda > Arachnida > Ixodida > Ixodidae > Amblyomma > Amblyomma maculatum. The sequence continues at coordinate 46,946 of JAJIZL010021419.1, forward strand.
TACAAGCGACAAATCTATTTGGTTTTGGCTGTTTCTAGCACCTTGGTGGTAAGCTGGTTACTTTTACGATTTTGTGGCGCTTTTTTTACTTGAATTCTTGTAGTAGCCCCACGTCACATTGCAATTGCACTTTGCAATCGCTGCAAACATGGTTTGCCAACATATACAGCTTTGGCACATCGGCCATGAGGCTCTTGGCCTGATTTTCAAGCTGGTAGAGGCTGTGTTGAACAGCATCAATGCAACCATGAAGCAGACCAAGATTTAAAACTGTTTCAACAGTAAATAAATACAAGAAAGTTGCAAGGTGTGGTCAGTGCGGTGGTCCACCAAGCAAATGCAATATGTAAATGAAAGCTATAATAACGCTTTGGCAACATGATGTACAATTTTTTTTGTGTATTTTAGCCGTAAGATGCCTGCGCTGAAATAGAGACAAAAACTGCTCCCCAGTGCATGTCCCTTATAAAGGGGTTCAACTGTATACGGTACATTGGGAAACGAACTGGCCCGCATGAAAAATGGTTGTACATTCAAAATACAAGTGAATACATTTTCAATATTCTTTTTACAAAAAATAACCTGTGATACTGTAGTAAAACTGACATTCGAGCGAGTTGGTACAGCATGTTGGAAAATTTCCAGCGCACACAGGACAGGGACAAAGAGGAGAACACTGTGTTCCTACACACACAGTCTCTACAAAGCAGACGGTGGACTCACCAATCAGCGTCTTCACTGCATAGAGGCCTAAAGGCTTGTCCGTAAGCAAGAGGAACCGTTGTGGCCCTGTAAGTAAAACAGGCGAGTTAGTGCTCACATAAACAATGGGGGCTGCATGCAAATTAACACTCCCTGTTAGGCCTAATTTTCCTGTTGCAATGCTGTAGCTTGGCACGATGGCACAGCGATACTCAGGCGACAAACGGGCTCCTTCGTGTCCTACATTGCGCACTATGTGCGACACCATGCCTTAACTAATGTCAGGGCTCCAGCTTTTGAAAGAAGAGGAGAGCACAGTTCTGACCAACAAGAAATCTGCAAGAACCTGCTTTAAGGATGCCACAGAGTGGCTCATTACCACAAGCATTCAGAAAAGTGACAAACAAAAACAAAGCTGTACATAATAATATACGCAATAAAAGGGTAGCAAGCATGTGCAAAAATAAAAAAACAAGGAATAAGCTGACACAGTGCACTCCTGGCACTGTGTCACTGGAAGTGCCACTTCTGCGTGGTTTACGCTTTCAAAATAGCTCCCAGCAGAGGTAAGACAACATGTGCACAGAAAGGACCAAAATGTACTTTTTCCAGTATACTCACTTCATGAACACCAGGAAAAATATAGCTAAAACAAGAAGAATGCCATGCCTAATTAGCATTGAAAGCAAAAAGATGTCATGCCAATTGAACAAACCATGTGCTGGGCACTCAGGGTACTATCAAAATTCCCAGCAGACCACTGCGTTACTGTCAGGTCCTTTCCCTCGACTTGGCCACATTTCTGAAGGCATACCCAACAGACCCCTTGCATATATCGTTTAGTAGACTTTCCCACACTGCGTCCTGCCCCAAACATAGTGTCATTGGCCACCAGAAAAACAGCAATATAGAGTTAGAACTGCATGGTACTGCTATACAGATATATGTAGTGCTGCTATGGGAACTATGTGAACATATGCGAATGCATAAATGAAAAATTATGGCCATAATATGATGTTTCAAAGCACTGCTGTTCTGCCACTAGTAGGAAATGAGTACAGGGGTGAAGCCGACAACATTTATGAAAGGGGTCTCAGATTCCTCCAGGTACACGAAACTTTCCTGACAATTTTGCAAGTCACCAGACATCCACAGCACTTTCCACAGCTCTTCAACATGCATGGCATGCTCTCTCATCAATGATGTAAGTGCAGAATGGCACTGATAGTCACACAGCTCCTCAAGACGCCGCAGCTCCTCAAGGCGCCTGCTGTTAACACTGGACGGCCTGAGTGGACAAAGCTTTCCGATTTGACAGACCTTAACAGCATTTCTGACAATAAAACTGTTCTTCTATTCAGTTTTAACCAGAAGGAATCTATTTCATAATTACCCCGCAGCACTTATCACATCTTCAACAATTGGCTGCATATTTTAAAGTACAGGCACGAAATACCAGCCATAGCAGCTGCATTTGGATAAGCTGAAATGAACAAAACATCCATGCATTGTGCAATATCAATACCGGCTAAAAGGACATTCAAGCGCAAATGGCATTTCAAGACTACCGGAAGACAAGTCTGAGCCAAGTTAGATGCCTATATTCGGGGGCAACGACAACTTTATCCAATCATTGTTTTTAGTAAATACTGACCTGCCAGCAATTCCTGTGTAAATGTTCACTGAGCAGCAACAGATGCATTCCAATAGTGAGCAAATTGACATTAAAGCAGTCCTCCCATCAGTCAATTAAAACTACCGACGTCCCAACTGAAAATGAAAAGGCTGCCACAATTTCCAAGCGGTAGAGTAAACTAGTGAAACTTAAGTCCCAGTTCGTCTTCCATAGAAGCCTTTACATTTTACCCCTTTATAGTAAAGACATTTTCGCTAAAGATCGGTTATAGTAAAGTGCGTCTGGTCACAGCGGTGGCTTCCCACGAATTGACTACCACACGCGCGCTTCCCAGAATCGTTAGGCACTTTTTCGCTTAAAAAAAAAAAATATGTATAACATAGTGTTTTTTAAATTGGCTCTACTACCATACATAGCAGCACTCGGAAGAAGTCAAGTTTACGTAGGCCTTGGAGCTGTGAAAGAAAGCATGCAGTGGGTAGGAAAAAAATAGTAAAGCTGTCTACTAACACGGAAAGGAGGCGGCGTTGTTCGTTCGAAAGTAAAAGAGTAAAAAGTGCAGCAAGAAATAAGGAAGCAAAGAAACAGCAAAAATTCACTGCACTGTACAGCACGAAGCATGAGGCAACGATGACAAGAAGTAGAGGTGCAGCAAATGCAGTCTTAGAGTACTTGACTGCCACATGCATTTATCATTTATTGCCTTTTTAGAGACAGAAACAGCAAAAAAGTGACACCATATCCATGAAAGGCTTTAGTTTTCACATGAAATCAAACTGAGTTGTATTCATAGTCATGTTGCCTTCATGTTTAAGAGGTGCTTCCTCAAGGTATACCAAAAACCTTAGAACTAAAGAATGTCACAAACAGGCAATAAGAGATGGAAGATATTTTAAGTGTTTTTTTTTTTTTCATTAAGCAACAAAACGTGTTCAGTAAGTACCTATTTAAGTACCAAACAGCATCCTCAGGGCCATGTCATCGCCAACAACTGATATAGTAAAGATTTTTGCCAGACCCAGTGATTTTACTATAAGGAGGTTCTACTGAATTAGATAATTGTGCTTCTACTATGATAGGCAAGTAGCAGCACAATTACCTATTGTAGTGTGCATGATCCTGATTGGGCCAGGTCACCCCTACCTTTCCTAGTGCTAGCAGCTTGTGAGATAAAGTATCGTAAGGGATACCATCAGCCTTCACCCCCACCTTAGCCTTTGTCACCAACATAAGCTATGCACTCGGGTTGGAGTCTATCAGGAGAGTCTATCAGGAGAGCCTCTCAGTGCTATAGGCTATGGCTATGCATCTTTGGTAATAATGGGCCCTTTTCGCCACCCCATGTGACATGATACGTCATCGTGTAGCCGCTACACTAGGCACACTCTTCCATGAATCTAGCCAGTTACATTTTGTCATTTACGACACTTATAAAGCTTTGCTTTCAGTGGTGATGGTTTCGGCAATTAGAACACAGATTCGTTTCAACACAAGCCAACTTCCTGTCATTGTTTCAAGTTAACCTGGAGCTCTCCCCAATAGTGTCTCACATAGTCCTTGTATCGGCCTGTGAAATTAAACCTACCTACCAACTGTATTTTTCAAAATACTAAGGCCCTCTTTGATCCATCGAGTGGAGCACAGCATGTTCTGTGCCCTGCCGTGACAGCCACGCGCTGTGAGAGCTTCGAGAATCAGTGACCTGATTGAAACCTCACTGACATCCCCCATAAGGAAACTACATTTAAAATCTCTGCTTCACAAATATTTCTGCACCATGAACTCCTGGGGCAGATTGGAGTGACATGTAGGATTTTACAGCAATGCATGAAACACATTCAGGACACGCAACTACCATGAGGCAACAATGCTTACTGACAACTGACTTACTGTCCCACAAGGTGTCATATACATCCGCCAGCACGGCAGCTACAGCACACACCAATAAACATAAAACCAAGCAATAATGCTGCCCCAAATACCTAAAAGGAGTATAGACACTTCAATAATGGGTTCGTGTTTTATCTTCTGTAATGATGCGCAAAACATTACTAACAGGAGTGGAAGCAGGCTCGAGCATTTTGGAGTAGCTCAGGTAGGGAGCAGTCATAATGACATTTTGGAGCAGCTTTTGGGCAATCAAACAAGAGTTTTGGAGCATGTTTCTACTGCTAAATGCCCTTGATAATTTCAACTTTTTATTCCTGACATATAAAATTCCTCTCTTATTCCCTTTTAAGCAACGTTGAGTGCTTTTGCAGACTATGCACTGTGGGGATTCACAATCCCCTTCCTCCATTGTAACGCCCGCGCGTAATTAACACGCGTGATTACGCGCGCTGGCAGAGAGGTTGGCGGAGGAGAGGGCATGCTGGCCACCCCCCGCCGCCTCCCGGGCCCTGCGGCGACGCTGCCGCGGGCTTCCCTCTTTCCTGCCGGCGTAACCGGGAGGCCTCCTCTCCCGTTCCGTGTCGAGGAGCGCGACTGTAGCAACTCGCTGGGGTTCTTCGGCGAATGGGCGCGCACGCGCGCGGTTCATGATTTCTGCCGAGGAGACCACCGCCGTCACCGAGAATCGCACACTGACCGTAGGCACCGCAACGGGATGTGAGCGAGAAGCTGTGTCAGGTGAGCAGACACTTCCTCTCACCTACTTGACGCGCTTCCCTATTAGGTGGTTGTTATTTCACCCCCGTACGCGGCTTTCGCTCGCTACACGGTGGTTGTTCTTAATTGCTGTTCCTTTGCCGTGTACTCGAGCAGTGCAATAAACTCTTGTTCGAGTACGCAACTCGGTGTTTGTCCCCTCTGGCCCGAACCCGCCGCAGTGGCGATTTCTCGCACCGCGGGTTGGGGGTCACAGCTCTGTCTGCTAGGGCTGGCACGTCGGGGCTAGAAGGCGACCGTAGCGTCTAGTCCCCTCGTGGCGCATTCTCTCTCTTACGAGAATTAACACCCCCATAGCACGCACTTCTGACACGACAAATAGCCAAAACATGTTATAATGTTTAAAACAACAAAGGCTCACCTAAGCAACAATTTGGAACAGACTTACAGAAAATGGAATGCTTGCTTATGTACTTCATAACCGAAGACCAAGTTTGATCTATTTTGACATGATAGATTCAAAAGTGGAGTTTACCATTTCGATGCGCTCAAGCAGCTACTAGTATAGCCACTTGCACTAATGAGCACATTTCCGCTATCTTGTGCACATTCTTTGATCCTACGCTTGTGCTTATCAATTCCCGAGCAATGACCAGTGATGCCTTCAGGGAGGATGGATGGCACTAAAGGGTAGCCTTTTCCTCCTTCAGCTCCTTTACTTAACTGTCCCCTGCCAGTAGCTTCTAATCTTCTTGCTCAAGCAGTGCTGCAGTTAACAAGTTGGCAATAGGCTCTGTGTGACCTTCAAACATTTTTGGGAACTTTTCAGTGATTGGCACCGTTAGCAACCTACAACTCTTCAAATAAGCTTTTGTCCGACATAGGCCTGACCCGCTTGTCATTGACAAAGAGGCTCGATGGTGAAGTATGTGCTTGTTTTTAAAGAAAGAGCATTAGAATAACGTGTAATTTTTGTTATCTAACAAGTTTCGTAACGGTTCCTACCATGCTAATGTGGTAGTTAGTGCTACCTCCTTCACTTGCTGCTCTCACTCCACCAATCATTCAAAAGCCTGGGAGGATGTGCTGTCACATGCACAGTGCATGTTTTTCACAATTGCCTCTAATCGCTTGTGAGTCATATTAAATTTACTTGCAAACAAATTTTAAATTATACTTCACACTTCCCTAGCTTGCGAAATTTTCCTGTATTGAGCCCGGTGCAAGAGATGTTATACCTCAGCCACGGGCACATTGCTATAGTTCCTATGTTGAGCTAAATTTGATAGTAAAAAGTTGCAGCAATCAGTTTGGAGCAGTTTTGGAGCAATATCGTGCCTGGCAGCAGGATGAAGC
>JAJIZL010021421.1:0-22367 GCA_023969395.1 Amblyomma maculatum
ATATAAGAATGAAGGTAGGAAAATTAGTGCATGACGATAAAATCTTCATTTATGTAGTTTATGATAATGCAAAGAAATGCGCATGGGAGTGGCTTAGTAAATGCTTGGTCTAATATTTGAAGCTAAGATTGATATAATCATACTTGTGAAATAACTTTTACGAGAGGTTACAAACACTAGAAGATATAAGTTACTTATCACATTCATGTATTTGTACATGGCTATTATTGTGGCTTTTATTGTCGCTGTTTCTCTACTTATAGACTGATAAGTAATTTTCTCCCTCGTCCCCATGTTTCGGTATGTTACACTGGCTACATGATGAACTCTTGAATGCAGAGCATTTATCTCATATGGATTAGTTTCTATATACTATGCAGAGGTATGCATTTATATAGAATTTTCGTCTAGCATTTCAATGAAATTGAAAGGGGTTTTTTACTGTGTTTTAACAGGAATATAAGCCCTCTCGAAGTTGCACGGCGAACCACACAAGAACACAGCTAGTGTAGGCCTCCACAAGCGATCTCGAGCAGCGAAGCGGCACTTCGTCGTCCTTATCCTCGTCTTCGTAATATTCTCGCCTAGTTCATCCTCGTATTCGTAATATCCTCGCGTAGTTGACTACAATTTCCCCCGGAGCGAGGAGGAGCCATCCTGGCGACCTTTGGTGAGGGCTAGAGGAGCAGATCGTAGTACGTTTTGAGGCGGCTCACGTGCACAGTTTCGCGGCCGCGGTGACGCATGTCCGAAGAGGGAGTGAGTGGCTCCACGATGTAATTCACAGGGGAGGTTTGACACATAATGCCGTAGGGGCCGTGATATTCGGTTCGAAATTTTGATGGCAATCCCGGTGGGGTGCCAGGAACCCAGAGCCAAACAAGGGATCCTGCAGGAAAAACGTGTGGCGTCTGATCTTTGTCGTGGTGGTGCTTTTGACGGCCTTGAGATTCCGATGTAAAACACCGGGCCAACTGGCGACATTCCTCCGCATGTTTGGCAACGTCTGAAAGGAGAGTACACTCGGAGGAGTCGGGACGATAAGGTAAAATAGTGTCCATCGTGGACGACGCCTCACGTCCATAAAGAAGGAAGAAAGGGCTAAATCCAGTGGTTGACTGCGTGGCGGTGTTGTAAACGCATGTCACGAAAGGAAGAACAGCGTCCCAGTTTGTCTGATCGGCGGCAACGTACATCGTCAGCATATTTCCGAGAGTACGATTGAAGCGCTCAGTCAGCCCGTTAGTTTGAGGGTGGTAGGGTGTTGTGGTTCGATGTATGATGCGACGTTCGATCAGTAGAGCTTCAACGAAGTTGGAAAGGAAGACGCGTCCTCGGCCACTCAGTAGCTCTCGCGGCGCGCCGTGGCGAAGAAGAAAATGATGTAGCAAGAACAGGTCAACTTCACGGGCAGTAGCGGCGGGTAAAGCGGCGGTCTCGGCATACCGGGTGAGGTGGTCGATGCCGACGATAATCCACCGGTTCCCAGAGACCGTGCAGGGAAGTGGCCCGTAAAGGTCAACGCCAATGCGGTCAAAAGGACGGGCCGGGCATGGAAGGGGTTGTAAGGGGCCAGAAGCACGAGGTGTGGATGACTTCCGGCGCTGACAGGCGATGCAGGAGCGGACGTATTTGCAAATCTAACCGTACATTCCGCGCCAATAGTAGCGTTGAGAAATTCTTTGAAGCGTCTTGACTACACCAGGATGGGCGGACTGAGAGTCGGTATGGAAAGATGCTCAAATTTCATGTTGTAAATGGCGGGGAATAACGAGAAGCCACCGTTGACCATCAGTCATATAATTGCGGTGGTAGAGAAGACCGTCTCGTAGGGCAAAGTGTGCTGTTTGACGGCGTAAAGCCCGAGAAGGCGCAGGAGCGTTAGGAGACGTGGACACGATGTCGATAAGGGATGCGAGCCACGGGTCTTAGCGCTGCTCCGCAGGCATGTCAGCGATGGTTAGAGAGGTGAGGACGGGATCAGCCGCCGCGGAGCAAGCAGGTTCGTTGGCGAGGAGAGAACGAGACTGTGCGTCGGCGTCCATGTATTAACGGCCATTGCGATATATAACGCGGATGTCAAATTCCTGTAGGCGGAGAACCCATCGTGCGAGGCGGCCGGATGGGTCTTTAAGAGAGGACAGCCAACATAACGCGTGGTGGTCCGTGATGACGTCAAACTGGCGACCGTAAAGGTAGGGTCAGAATTTCGTTAATGCCCACAAAATTGCCAAACACTCTTTTTCCGTAACTGAGTAGTTGCATTGAGCTTTAGAGAGTACACGACTTACGTACGCGACGACGTATTCGTGAAAACCGTTTTTCCGTTGTGCCAAGACAGCTCCGAGGCCAACGCCACTCGCACCAGTATGGACCTCGGTGGATGCTGTCGGGTTGTAGTGGCGAAGTCAAAAGACGGCGCAATGCGTTGAACGCTTCGTCGCACTCGACCGACCACGCAGTTAAGTCACTGTTTCCTCCGAGTAGTTTCGTCAGGGGTGCAATTATCGAAACAAAATTCTACACGAAGAGCCGAAAATACGAGCATATATCTATGACGCTTCGAAGTTGCTTGAGCGAAACCGGCTTAGGAAACTAAGCCACTGCGCGCAGCTTGGCCGGATCAGGGCGAACACCTTCCTTAGAGACGATGTGCCCCAAAATAGTCAACTCCCTGGCACCGAAGTGACACTTCTTGAGATTAAGTTGCAGGCCGGCGTCAGTAAGGCAAACCAAAACTTGCCGCAAGCGCTCTAGGTGCGTAGCTAAGTCGGTGGAAAAGACAACAATGTCGTCCAAGTAGCAGAGGCAGATGTGCCACTTGAACTTTCGCAAGATGTTATAAATCATCCTCTCGAATGTGACGGGCGCATTGCACAGACCGAAGGGCATCACATTAAATTCATAGAGGCCATCAGGCGTCACAAATGCGCTCTTCTCTCTGTCACAGGCGGCCATTGGCACTTGCCATTAACCAGAACGTAAATCAAGAGACAAAAAGTACTCGGCACCTTGGTGGAAATCAAGAGCGTCGTCTATACGCCGAAGGAGGTAATTTTCCTTGTAGGTAATGTTGTTGAGGCGCCCGTAATCGATACAAAAGCGAAACGAAATATCTTTCTTTTTCACTAGCACCACTGGCGAAGACCAGGGGCTTCGTGATGGACGGATTACACCCCGTTGTAGCTTGTCCTCAACTTACTCATTGATCACGCGACGCTCTGCCGCTGACACACGATAGGGGCGCTGTCGAAAAGGCGAGTTAGAGCCGGTCTGAATGTGATGCGCGACTGTGGAAGTACGGCTGAGAGGTGTGTGGGCGGCGTCGAAGGCGAAGCGAAATGTCTGTAAAAGGGCCACAAGCTGAGTCCGGTAGGTGGAAGAAAGAGCGTCATCGATGGCGGTTCAAAAGAAGTCGTCTGGCAACGAATCAGGCGTCGGATCGGACTGCAGAGCATCAATGTTGTTACTGCGGTAGTCTCGGAGGCGTCCCGGTCAGCGAGAATGTGGGATGGTGGAACAGAACCGGGAGATTCCTCACGTAGCAGAGTAATCAGGCGCGGAGACGGATTGTAGATGAGTAGCTTAGTGAAGCCACCGTGAACATCGAGAACAGCAGATGGCAGCGGCAGATGCTTGCGGTGGATGAAGGATGCAGACGGCGTAAATAGAACACTAACGTCTGACACGGCAGGACACGAAAGAGGCAGAAGGGCACAAGCCTCTGGTGCTACGTCGACATCTTCAGCGATGGTGAGCTTTTGATGACACACTGAACGGTGTTCGTCGGGAAGTGCGTTGCACAGTGCAGAAAATTCTACTTCAGCTCGGGCGCAATCGATCACGGCGTTATTTTTAGACAAGAAGTCTCATCCGAGGATCACGTCGTGGGAACAAGATGACAAAACTACGAACTCGACACTGTACAAAATACCTTCAATGACGACACGTGCTGTACATGCTGCTAAAGGTGCAATCCTCTCTTCACTGGCAGTGCGTAGCGGCAAACCGTTAAATGACGTCCTAACTTTTCGTAATCATCGGAAGAGTTGCTCATGGATCACTGACACTGCAGCACCCGTATCGCCCAGCGCATATACGGACAGACCATCGATAGAGATCATTATAACGCTCGTGGGCGAAATATGAGGCCTTAAGCTTTTCGCAGAGTACGCAGTTCTTGCCTCAGGAACCGCGGAGCTTACTTTCCCTCGTCAGCAGGTGGCGGTCGCCGGCGCATTGGTGACAGTGACCGGCGACGCGGAGAAGGAGATTGATGGGTTGTATACGAACGCTGTTCTGTGGTATAAGCAGGCGGAGAGTGGGCAGAACGAAGCAGCGGTGGGGAGTAATCAGAAGACGCAGGCTCGGCCATGCGACGACGACATCGACGGGCCACATGTCCAGCGAAGCCACAGTAGTAGCAAATAGGACGATTGTCCGAAGTACGCCAAGGATTGTAATAGCGCGGAGTGGAAGGATGAAGCGGGGCCGTTTGAGGGAGCGGTGCAGGGCGTAGGACAGGCTGCATGGGTGGTGACGGCTCAGGCGGTGGCCGCGCAGCCACAGCCGCGTAGGTCAAAGGGGCTGGAACAGCAGGTTGACTATACTGGACTGGTGCTCGGACGTATGTCAAAGGAGCAACAGAAGGAGCTTCAGGAAGCGTGGGGAGTGCTTCCGCAACTTGTTGGCGGATGACTTGCTGCAACTTTGGCACTAAAGGAGTGGGAGCGTCAGGCCGTTGGAGAACGAGGGATAGTTGACGGGCAACTTCTTCTCGAACGAACTGTTTTATATGTGGCAGCAAGGTGGACTGGTCTGCTTCAGGTGTTAAAGCTGCAAGCGGCGCTGGGTGTGAGAGCGAAGAGCGAGGGATGTTACGGCGCTTGCGTAATTCATCAAAGTTGTGGCATGCGTTGATAACGTCGACTACGGTGGCTGGATTTTTAGCCAGAAGCATCTGGAGCGCGTGATCATCAATTCCTTGCATAATGTGATCAATCTTGGTGGTCTCTGACATTGAAGCGTCCACGCGCTTGCACAGGTCTACGACATCTTCAATATAGCTGGTAAAATTCTCACCAGGAAGCTGCGCGCGGCCGCGCGGGCGTTGCTCAGCGCGCAGCTTGCGCAATGCAGGCCGGCAGAAGATATCGGCAAAACTGGCATTGAAAGTAGACCATTATGTGATATCGGCCTCGTGATTGCGGAACCATAGGTTTGCAACTTCTGTTAGGTAGAAAGTGACTATTAAGTTTTTGGTTGTCGTCCCAGTGGTTGTGAATACTGACCCGCTCATATGAGGCCAGCCAGTCTTCCACGTCATGGTCGCCGGTTCCGCTGAAGATAGGAGGATCACGCTGGCACAAAGCTCCAGCGCAGAACACGGGGGATGAGGGGCCGGTTGGACTCGGGGTGGTAGCGTCGGTCAATGCTGGTGTCGGGATTGTGCGGCTGCGGAGCTCCAGGGCGGCAGGAAATGCTCACCTCCACCAAGTGAAAGGGCTTTTTTACTGTTTTAACAGGGATAATAGCCCTCTCGAAGTTGCACGGCGAACCACACAAGAACACAGCCAGTCCAGGCCTCCACAAGCGAGCTCGAGCAGCGCAGCGGCACTTCGTCGTCCTTATCCTCGTCTTCGTGATATTCTCGCCTAGTTCAGCTGGTCCGCAAGTCAGCTGCTGCCAGCGGAGCCCTGGACTAGGGGCACCGACCGCCCAGCTCTTGCGAATTCTTACTGATTATTATGCTCATTAAAAGTTTCCCCTCTCTCTCTCTCGCCTAGTTCACCCTCGTCTTCGTAATATCATCGCGTAGTTCACTACAAAATATACATGTTTTGCCACAATAACATCGTTGGATGTCTCGCGCAGTGTCCGAATCCCATACAGGCAAAATACACTGCTCAACTGCGTCCATTGTTATTGTGATGAGAGCAAAACGTGAACAACCGCTTTGCCAACCACCAAGTATCACGCAGAGTGGTGAGTTCAGAAATTTGTTGTTTCGCACTTATTTATGTAACAACGGCATTATACGATAAACGTTAATGCCACATACCACATACCATTCAAAAGTAAGGTGAAAAAAGGTGCTTTGTCAAACACATTTGTGCGTCATTCATAGAATACCGACAATCATTACGCGCGGACTATGAATTCTCGGAAATGCAACCTAATAACCAACCATGACTGGTTTTGTAGGAAACATGTTATCATTTACTGGGTCTTGGAGGCAATGAGTATCGTTTTCAAAGGCCAAGAATTGTAGATTGATTTGACAATTTTCTTTTTGCTTTGAAAGCTATCCCACCTGTTTCACACACGTCCATTCACCTTTTTGTTTTCACTCAACAGGTTTCTACAAACTGTGGAAAATATCTGGCCAGGTCATTACAGATGCCAAACAAGTAACATATTTTGCAGTTTCAGAAGGCATTTGTTTCACTGCAGCCCTCCACAGCAAAAATATCTTCACACTCCTAGCCGCTGTCTTCAAAAGGCGCTTCAAGTTTACGGTCCTGACTACTTTGGCTACTGTTGATATCTGTAAACAACTCCTCGGCTACTTTGACTATCTTGTACATATTCGTGATGACGTTGCCCTCCTTGTTCCTTATTGCATACATCTGGTTTTTGCTTATGCCCAATTTCTTCTTGACCACTTTAAGGCTTCCCCCGTTCTTTACAGCATGCTCAATTTTCTCCATGTTATACTTCCTTATATCGGCCACCTTTCGCTTATTGATTAGCGTTGATATCTCGGCCAATTCAATCTTGTCTGTTGGATTGGAAGCTTAGATTGTCTGGCGTTTCTTAATCAAATCCTTCGTCTCCTTGGACAGCTTACCGATACCCTCTCTAACTAACCTACCTCCTACTTTTACCGCACATTCAGTAATGATATCTTTGAAATTACTGTTCATTGCTTCTAGGGTAATGTCACCATTCTCGTTTAGAGCTGAATATCTATTCTGTAGGGAGATCCTGAACTCTTCTGGCCTTCCTCTCACCGCTAATTCGTTGAGGGGTTTCTTTCTTACTAATTTGTTGCGTTCCTTCTTCAGATTTATGCTAATTCGGGACCTCACCATCCTGTGGTCACTGCATCGCACTTTCTCGATTACCCCAAGATGTAGAGGTCTACATCTAGCATAATGACGGGGGTTGAACACATTATGAAGTCAAATTCATTTTTAGTATCCCCGTTAGGACTTTTTCATATCCCTTACCGGTTCTTCCGTTTGCTGAAGAAGGTATTCGTGATTCGTAAGTTATTGCGCTCTGAAAACCCAACTAGTAACTCCCCCCTGCTATTCCTAAAACCAATGCTACAGTCACCTACTCCCTGGTCTCCTGCCTGCCTTTTCCCTACCTTGGCATTGAAGTCGCCCATTAGTACAGTATACTGCGTTTTTACTTTTCGCATTGCCGATTCTGCATCTTCGTAGAAGCTTTCAACTGCCTGGTCATCATAACTAGATCTAGGTGTGTAGGCCTGTACAACCTTCAGTTTATATCGCTTATTAAGCCTAATAACGATGCCTGCCACCCTCTCATTAATACTATAGAATTCATCTATATTACCCGCTTTATACTCATTGACAAGGAAACCTACTGCTAGTTGTCGTCTGTCTGGTAAACCTCGATAACACAGTACATGCCCATCCTTCAGTACAGTATATGCCTCATTCGGCCTCCTAATCTCACTAAGCTCTATGACATCCCATTTCATACCCTCTAGTTTCTCTGACAGCACTGCTAAACTAGCTTCACTAGCTAAGGTTCTAGCATTAAACGTTGCCAGGGTCAGTTTCCAATGGCGGCGTGTCGAGCGGAGCCAGGTATGCTTAGCAGCCCCTGCTGCGTCACAGGTCTGACCGCCGCCGTGGTCAGTTGTTCCGCAGCCGCTGGTGACTGAGGGCCGGGGTTTTATGGAGCTTATCATAGGAGGTGGCGGCCAATTACTGCACCAGGGTGGCCAACTCCTGTTCTGGTGAGGGAGTGCGTTGCCGGAGGTGTTCACCGGCATCAGGTCGCACCCCAAACCTGTTTATGCAATTCCATCGACACGCGGATTTTTTTTTTTTTAATCCGATGGAGAATTGCGCGGCACCGGGATTTGAGCCCCTGTCCTCTTGCATGCGAGGCGGATGTTCTACCGCTACGCCACCGCTGCACGCTGTTTATGACAACGCAAAGAAATGCAAATAGGAGTGGTTTATTAAATGCTTGGTCTAATGTTAAAATTTATTATTGATGTACAAATGATTGTGAAAAAGTTTTTACCAGAAGTTATAAACGGCAGAAGCACGAAGTTACGTATCACATCCATGTTTTTGTACATTTCTATTAATATCGCTATTATTGTCGCCTTTTCTTCCCTTATACGCGATGCGCAAAACGCCGACAACGCCGCCTGTCGCCAAAGCAGCAAAGCGTAGGCGGGCTCGCTCGGGCGCTGTTCGTGTCAGCGTCTACGCGCCCGCGTCGTGCTTTCGTCGTTGGTCGCGGTTTAACAGACTTAACGCCGCTGACAACTTTTAGCAATGTCCAGGAAGAATTGCTGCATAGTTGGCTTTTCCAACACACATAAAGCCTTGCCAGGAACACGTTTGTATAAGTTTCAGTGATGCTTCACGAGAACGACGGGGGCCGTGAATCGCGGTTGTTCTACGCAGAAAGCAAGCAATCGCCACCGAATGGCATTTGTTCAGGTTGATGTCATTTTTTCGACGCGCTGCTACACGACCAAAGCTAATGCCATTTCTAAATTATGGTAACTGTTACTGATATGCAAATGTTGGAATGCCTTCAATATGTTGCGAAGACGAAGGCGCTGTAAACGAAAGCAGCCTTTATATTGACATTCATGTCTTGCATACCTTGTAACCAACCTTTGATTAGGACTAAGAACCCCAGGTGGTCGAAATTTCCGGAGTCCTCCACTACGGCGTCTCTCATAGCCTTAGTCGCTTTGGGACGTTAAACCCCACAAACCAAACCAAACCATCAATTACGAAGTTAGTGGCCGTGGAGGCAGCGTTTGTTTATGAAAGGGTGCGGGAGGTGCGCACGTCTGCGCTCGATTGCGAAACGCGCACGAGTTTCAACAACGTGCACTTTCCGCACTAAACCAAGTCTCAAGAGCAACCCGTAAAATTGGCAGTATCTAGTGTACGGTCCGACGGCGATTTTATAGAGCCTTCGAGTATCGCCCTACGGCGCAGCAAACTACAGCCCGGGGACTCCAAATAGTTCGCTCGGCGTATTACGGCCCGTCGAAAAATGCTCCAGCTTAGCCTCATCAAGAAAGAATACCGCAAATTCGTAACGCTTGCTACATCGGATGCCGCGAGCGTACCGCAACGACACTGCCCGCGAAGGTGAACGACGACGGCGCTCTGGCCGTGTGCTAGGCCCTAGTCGTCGCTTGTCCTAAATGCCTGAAGGTTTGGCATAAAAGCCGTAGCTGAAGTAGTTTGGAAATAGTAAATTTCCTATTCATAAAACTGCCTTACTATCAGTTCAATTGTCTCACAAATTGTCTTACAGTAAATGGTAGGTGTAACTTCGGCGACGCCTTAGCAGCGGAGCTAGAGAACGAAATCGGATGACCTGCGTCTCACCGGCGCTAGCTGCTAAAAGCAGAAATTTGCTTCTACTACTGTTATCACTTCGTTCTAACTCTAGTTACATAACAGCGCTCCTCAGTAAAGGTAATTTTTTTTAGATTCCTTCCCCAAATTAGGCGTGTATTATTTAGGATGAGCAGAGCATGCTTTTCTGAAGGTGGCGAAAGAAATCCGCCGTGTCGGCAACTCGGCGCCGACAGGCCGCGGCAGCAAAAGCGACCTGTGCGGTGCTACCGGTTGGCTGGCAGCGATGGGTGACAGTTATTTTTTTTATGATACTATTTGACGTATTTCTCATAGATGACTATCTGCAAATTTATAGGAGCACAGTAGCATTTAATGCAGTTGGCACTTTTGTAGTTTATTTTGGGTGTATCCGAGTCTCTCGTGTCGACATAATACATTTCCTCGTTTATCGCATTTAGATGAGTACCTTAAACTCATTCGATAACTAGTGTAGTTATCATCGAATGTGATTATATTTTCTCGCGTAGCAGCAAACAAATATCATTTTGAACGAGCGTCATTCGATGAAAAAGGCCTTACATTTGTGGTGTGGCAGGGCTGAGTGACAACTATTTTTCAGTGTTTTCTGCTTGTCATTGCCCCTTCCGTGAGCACTTCTTCTTTAAACTTGGTCGCGTCCGCTAGCAGGGAAGATACAATATGCAATAGAATAGTGAAACGCTTAGCCAGTCGATCTTTAGCGTGCATTGACATCGCACAGCACACGGTTGCATTTCGCGTTTCGCCACGCGGGCGGCGCAGTCGACTTCGGTCCCAATAACTCGGTCTTCCTCAGTAGCCTGAGCCACTGCGGCGGGTTATTGAACAAATATTTGCCAATATGCGTTTTGAAACTTGTCATGCAATTACCTTGAAGACCAGAGCCAGAGTTCCTGTTGTCTGGCAAGATTACGAAAGCATAATATGCCGCTGCACTTGCTATCCAGACTAAGGGCTCTAGAACTTGTTGTAAAGTGCCCTTTTTTGTGCAGTTGGGTGCGGGGGTGACACCCATGAAATGAAGATGATATTACAGTAATAAAATAGGATATGACATTTAAATATATTATACTCTTGGCTAATCTGTGATGCAGCTTTTCAGATATTGCCTCTGCTGATATCTCAGTTCAGTTCAGGCGTTCATCGTTTCCGACTCTTCGTGACCCTATGGACCATGTCACGCCACGCTTTCCGGTCTCTCACTATCTTCTTAACATCACATAACTTCATCTGCAGTCCCTCGAGGATGCCATCTAACCATCGCGTTCGCTGCCTACCCCTTCTCCGACGACCCTCAACCTTTCCCAACATCAAATCTTTCTCCAGCGACTCCTCTCTTCTCATCAGATGACCAAAGTAGCTGAGCTTTAACTTTAAAATTTGTCCCTCCAATGAGCAGTCAGGGTTTATGGTCGACAATATCGACTGATTTGATCTTCTGGCAGTCCAAGGAACTCTCAAGAGTCTTCGCCAGCACCACAATTCAAACGCGTCAATTCTTCGGTGGTCAGCCTTTTTCACAGTCCAACTCTCGCATCCATACATCACAACTGGAAAGACCATAGCACGAGTTATACGGATCCTGGTTGGCAGACTAATGTCTCTGCTCTTCACTAGGCGGTCAAGGCTAACCATTGCTCTCTTTCCCAGAAGCAGGCGTCTCCTAATTTCATGGCTGCAGTCTCCTTCCGAGGTAATCTTGGAGCAAAAGAACAGAAAATCTGTCACAGCTTCCACTTCTTGTCCATTGATGCTCCAGGACTTGATAGGGCAAGACGCCATGATCTTTGTCTTTTTAATGTTCAGTTTAAGCCCAAACTTCTCACTCTCTTCTTGTACGCGCATCAGAAGTCTCTTGAGTTTCACTTCACTTTCTGCCATTAAAGTGGTATCATAAGGTTGTTGATACGTTTTCCAGCAATCTTCACTCCAGCTGAAGACTCGTCCAGACCGGCCTCCTCATGATGCACTCTGCATATAGGTTAAATAGGCAGGGCGACAGTATGCAGCCTTGCCTCACCCCTTTCTCAATCGGAAACCAATCAGTAAGACCATGCCCAGTTCTGACTGTGGCCTCTTGCCCTTCATAAAGGTTCCTGAGGAGACAGATGAGGTGAATTGGAACTCCCATCTCTTGGAGAGCTTGCCATAATCTGCTGTGATCTACGCAGTCAAACGCTTTCGCATAATCAATAATTAAAGCAGAAGTAGATGGGTTTCTGGAACTCTCTTGCTTTTTCCATGATCCAGCGAAGGTTGCCAATTTGGTCTCTAGTTGCTCTGCCCTTGCAAAACCCAGCTTGCACGTCCGGAAGCTCCCGATCCACATACTGCTGCAGCCTACCTTGGAGGATTTTCAACATCACCTTGCTAGCATGCGAAATAAGCGCGATCGTGCGGTAGTTGGAACAATCTTTGGCACTGCCATTCTTTGGAATGGCGATGTAAACTGACCTCCTCCAATCCTGTGGCCACTGCAGGGTTGTCCAAATCTTCTGACATAATGTATGCAGAGTGTTAACAGCGTCGTGGTTGAGGTTTTGAAGCAAATCAGCTGGAATACCATCAATTCCGCTAGCTTTGTTCTTAGCAAGGCTGGCTAAGGCCCCTTCAACTTCACTCTTCAGGATGCCCGGCTCGAGATCAGTAATGACAACCGTCTTATGTTGGGTTTGCACATCCGGGTCCTTCTTGTGCAGTTCTTCTGTGTATTCCTGCCACCTCTTCTTTATCTCTGAGGCTTCAGTGAGGTCCTTGCCTCGTTTGTCCTTTATCACGCCCAGCTTAGCACAGAAGATTCCTTTGATATCTTTGATTGTCTTATACAGAACTCCCCCATAAAATTGCCTACCCACTCTGCCTTTTTGAGGACGGAATACGTGAAATCCATGCCGTACAGGCAGTGGTAAAGCGCAAGCATGAAACATCTGCATGAACACTTACAACAGAAGCCCAATGTGCGCTATTTTTCTGATGCTCAGAATGCTGGTTTGCAAGCTCGTTGGCTTTGCCTGCGGTCGCACCGGTACGAAACAGCTCGAAGTTTCGACGACACTGTCTAGTTTACTGTAATATTATATTGCATGTAAACGAAGCAAGCGTGTACCAATAACCAAAGAAAGAACATCGGTTCATAGGTAAAGGAATGAACGAATTCGCGTGGCGTTGTAATGAAAGCGGGATACTCAAAATGAGCTCCACTTCGTACGCAACCTGATTGACGCTCGTCGGCAGCAGACACTTGATGCATATGAAGGCGATGTAGTTCCAGACGGCCGTGATATCGATCACATTGCCACTATCATAAAGTGCGATCCCCTTGCGCACACTGTCACCGCGGAAGATCCCGCGAGACGCGCACAAAGGGCAGATTGCACGCGTGCACCACGGTCACGCTTGCCGCATGAGGCCCGCCTCGGGTTCCGACTGCCGCCGCGACGCGGCTTTCAGTGGCGCCCCTATAGGCGCTGCGCATGGCGTATAGACCGATAAGTAATTTTCCCCCTCGGCTCCATCCATCGGTATGTTACACAGGCTCATGAATAACTCTTGAATGCAGAGCATGTAACTAATATGAATTAGTGTTGATATACTACGCAAACGTATGCATTTATATAGCATTTCTGTCTCGTATTTTAATGAAATATGCACTTTTTGTTATAATAACATCGTTGGATGTGTCGCGCCGTATCCGAATCCCATACAAGCAACAAACGCTACTGAAGTGCCTGCATTTTTATTGCGACGACAGCAAAATTTGAAATTACCTCTTTGCCTACCACCAAGTATCACGAAGTGTGTTTAGTTCAGAAATTTCTGGTTCCGCATTTATTTATGTAACAACGGCATTATACGATAAACTTTAATGCCACAAAACGCATAACATTCGAAAGAAACGTGAAACAAAAGGTTCTTTGTCAAATACATTTGAGCGTCATTCAAAGAATACCGACAATCATTACGCACGTATCTTGAATTCTCGGAAATGCAACCTTATAACCAACCATGACTGGTTTTGTAGAAAACATGTTTTCATCTACTTGGTCTTTGAGGCAATGAGTATCGCTTTAAAAGGCCAAGAATTGTTGATTGATTTGACAATTTTGTGTTTGCTTTGAAAGCTGTCACAACTGTTTTACACATATCCAATCGCCTTTTTGTTTTCACTCAAAGGATTCTACAGTTTGAGGGAAATATCTTACCAGGCCATTACAGATGCCAAACAAGTAACATATTTTGCAGTTTCAGACGGCATTTGTTTCACTGCAGGCCTCCACAGCAAAAATATCGTTACACGCCTAGCCGCTGTCTTCAATAGGCGCTTGAAATTTTGACATCAGTTAGAGAGTGTCCTTGGGCGCAGATTCCAGTTCCTGTGTAATCAGGCAGACTAGATACTGTAGGAAAATGCTCCTTTCTTAGCAATCTATTTAACGTAGCCATATTCAGTCCTTGTATGAAGGTAAGCCCCCAAATGGCTTTTTCTAAGCAAATATAGTGGGGCTCCGTTTGCATTCGTGGCAGTCCTCCCCACAGGCGAAGATAAACCCCTATAATCACAAAATGTCAGGTACATTGGAGCAGTGGGCGTGCCTGAAAGCAGATCACTTCATTCCCAAAGTTTGAAAAAAGACCAAACCTTTGCGGTCAATAATGTACGCAGGGCATTTTATCCGCAGCCCTAATGTTCGACGCATTGCTACGCTTCTCTTGTCATGATAGAAGTATGCTTTACAGTATGCTTCTCTTGTCCTCAAAGTTAAGATATATGCTTATTCACTGTAAGAAACGCCTTCTTAATAAATATAAAAAGACAAAAATACGCGTCCTTTCAAAGGAAAATAAATTCATGCAGTCGAGAACACTCCTAGTAATTCCTGCGGGGGTGGCGCAGTGGTTAAGGCGCTCAACTATTATTTCGAAAGAACATTGCTAAAATGCAGCATGAAATTTTACGACTTTCCTGACTTAAGAAAGCAGGATGATTTTGGGGACCTCAGTTACATAAGAGTACGCGCTTAAAACGAACTAAAACATTATTGTTGATATAACTCATTCCTTACGCTATTCCTCTTCAGTACATATAGAGTTCGTGCTTCTGTGATGAAAATGCACGATTGTTGGCGTCTGTTAAAGGGGCAAATTTCATTTTGAACTCCATTCTACCGACAACGGTTGCTTATAACGAAACCTGGATTGCCCCGCAAGCGAAGAGTTTGCCGCAAATGAAGATTTAAATATTTCCCCATAAAACATGATCCAAGAACATACAGTGGAAAGTGGTGATCTTTATTTTTATTCGTTCGTTTATACCTGTAGTAACTTATAAAAAGCTAACAACATCCTCGGTATAATATTTTGCGACTCGTTTACTAAAGGAAAAAGTTTCGCAAAACAATGCACTCGTGTCCCGTTTGCCGGCAAAGATACTGTAAATTCCTCATGCAGCGGGGCCGTGAAAACGTATACACTAGCCACACGCGGTCTAATATAAAAACTAAAAATTATTCGTATTTTGTGAAGTCATATCTGATGCAACTATGTTCATAATGAAGAACAGCATACGTCTGTAATTATAGCTACGAAATACATGTGTCGGTTTGGCATTTATTTTATATATGTGTGTTTCTGAAAATGTTTTCTATTCCATTTAACCGATAGAACATTGACAATGAACAAGTTATTGCATCCTAAACATCTGCATTTCTGTGTTGTGTTCTATTTCACCCTTACACTTGCATAGGAGAAAATCTCTTGATTTATGTTTCTGACGTTTTTTGGCTGGTAGACAGGCACGCGTTATTCGGTAAATGTTCATTTACGCAAAGAATATTAACTTTGTGTATAATTTTCAAAAGCAGCAGCGGTGCTGAAATATTTTTGGTGTAGTCGGCGGCACTCGGTTTGTGAGAACACTCATGTTGGCTAATTGTTTTACTGCATGCTCGTGAATGTAATAAAAGATATTTCAGCTAGCATAATAGCTGACGTGTAAGTGCTTACGCGCTTGGATTGTTGTTGACTTATGCTGGCATTGAAACCAAAAACTGCTTGTTAGGGCCATGGGGAAGCGCGCTCTTTCGTTTTGCCAGCTAGGTGTAACTTGGAGTTAGACATGCTATATCAAATGCACGTTTCCAAATGTTTTTATCAGACGTAGTCAAGGATCGGAACTTCACATCGCTCTTTGAACTGAGGGCTGAGAGATAACTGTAGTGTTGGAAAAGCAAGGCTTAATTGCGCAACTGCACCTGGAAGCAACGCGTACTGAATAACAGGAGATAACGCAGGAAACGCGCGGTACCCTGTGTACCAGAAAGCCCTCTGGTTTGAGTTAGTGCATGTCCGTTTAGATATTAAAATATTAAAGTACGATGTTTGCTGAGTAATTCTTTGATAACGTGCCAAGCTCTTAAAATTGTAAAATAATATTGGCAAATATGTATGCCAGTATGGCGGACAGGTGACTCCTATATAAATGCGCAAGTTCTTCATTTTTACACTGTGCAGACATGCAATTTCTGAATAAATGCTCGATTTTCGGTGGAGGCTAAAAAAACTATGCTTGTGTCTATTGCGCTTCGAGCATGCCCTTTTGGTACAAACTTCTCGAGCCCTCGTACCCTCCACCGTTGTGTCTCTCACAGGGGAAGTAACTGGGAATCTCACCTCGATTAGTCAATCCTATATAACGTGATAAGTACCGAAACCAATTCCTCTGTGTTGCATGGTTCTTACATAGAAACTCACGATTACACAATTACAGTATTGTGCATAGCCTCAGCCTCACTCGTCGTCTTATACAAAGCTCAAATTTACCTGTATGCATTTCAGGTTCAATATTGCCGCGAACCGAAGTTTCCTTCGAGATCCATTTGTTGTCATGCTCCACACAGAAATTGAGCAGACAAGCTGAAATAAATGAGTTGCTCATTAGGCCATACACTTTAAGCGGTAGAGTATTGAGAGCACCGTATTTAGTATGCGGAGTTTACGAGTGCGTATCGCATCAGTTTGGTATTGTCTTTTCTTCATCGTTATGATGAGGTATCTGTCAGTGAACTTACTGGACAACTAAATTTCCATTGATCTAGGCGACAATTTATAAAAAAGTTGCATATATGCTATTCGGCCTCTGATTTTCGTTTACAGCTCACTTCATACGTGCTAATATATATATATATATATATATATATATATATATATATATATAAGAATGAAATTAGATAAATTAGTGCATCCCCATAAAATCTTCATTTCTGTAATTTATGGCAGTGCAAAGAAGGACATATAAGAGTGACTTAGTAAATCTTCGGACTAACGTTTTAATTTTTAATTGATGTTAAACATAATTGTGAAATAGATTTTACCAGAAGTTATAAAAGGTAGAGGCACGAAGTTACTTATCACATCCATGTTTTTGTTCATGGCTAATAATATGGCTGCTATTGTCGCCGTTTCTTCACTTATATAACGATAAGTAATTTTACCCCCCGGCTCCATATTTCGGTATTTTATACTTGCTACATGATGAACTCTTGACTGCAGAGCATGTATCTAATATGAATTAGTTTCGATATACTACGCAAAGGTATGTATTCATATAGCATTTTCGTCTAGTATTTTAGTGAAATATACACTTTTTGTAACAATAACATCGTTGGATATGTCGCGCAGTGTTCGAGTCCCATACAGGCAAAATACACTGCCGAACGGCCTGCACTGTTATTGCGCCGAGAGCAAAATGTGAATTACCTCATTGCCTACCACTAAGTATCACGAAGACTTATCAGCGTACAAAGTTTTGGTTTTGCATTTATGTAACAACGGCATTTTCCGATAAACGTTAATGCTACAAAGCATATACCATTCCAAAGACACGTGAAAAAAGGTGCTTTGTCAAATACATTGGTGCGTCATTCAAAGAGTACCGACAATTATTACGCACGGACTATAAATTCTCGGTAATTCAACCTTATAGCCAACCATGACTCGTTTTTAGGAAACATATTTTCATTTGCTTGGTCTTGGTGGCAATAGGTATCATTTTCAAAGGCCAAGAATTATAGATTAATTTGACAATCTTATTTTTGCTTTAAAATCTATCACAGCGGTTTCACACACGTCCACTCGCCTTTTTGTTTTCGCTCAACAGGCTTCTACACACTGAGGGAAATATCTGAGCAGGCCATTACAGATGCCAAACAAGTAACATATTCTTACGGAGCACAGTATCGAGATGACGACGACGCGCTGTTGTGGTGTTGTGAAGAAGACGTTGCTCAGGCGAAGCTGGGTTCGTTCTGGAGGCGAGTCCTTCTGACAGTCAACTGGCGGTTACCGCTCTGTACATTAATTTTCCTTAACATTTGGTAGAGGATTGCTGGAAGTGCGTCCGTAGCAAACCTATATTCTAGCAAACCTGGATCTCCGTAGTGGCCGCCAGATTGGTACCATCACTATGCCATCCGACGCGACATCTTCAGCGGCACCACCAGCTTCCACCGTCGTCATTGCTAGTGACCCGGGCACCTTCTGCGGCACCGACCATGCCGACGTAGAAGACTGGATCGGTATGTATGAACGCGTCAGCAAGCGCAATCATTGGGACGCGACCCTCATGCTCGCCAACGTCATCTTCTATCTGGCGGGTACGGCGCGCGTCTGGTTTTAGACGCATGAAGACGATATTATATCCTGGGATATGTGCAAGGAGAAACTTCGCGATCTATTCGGCAAGCCGATCGGACGCAAGCTCGGCGCACAAAAAGAAATCGCATACCGTGCCCAGTCTTCGACAGAATCATATTTGTCTTATATTCAAGATATTCTAGCCTTATGACGAACAGTGGACAGCGCCATGTCCGAGTCAGACAAAGTGGGACATATATTAAAGGGAATTGCAAACGATGTCTACAATCTGCTGCTTTGCAAAGACTGTCCGACGGTCGACTCAGTCATCCAAGTTTGCCGGCAGTTTGAGCAAGCAAAACGCCGTCGCATTACTCCCCGCTTTGACCGCTTGCCAAACACAGCTGCTACGTCTTAGTGCGAAGATAGTCCAATACTGCAGCAGCCATCTCATCCAACTAACTTCACCAGGATTGTTCGCCGAGAGATAGAAGCTATGGCGCCCGTTGCGTTCGCTCCTCAGCCGGAAGATGCCTTAATACAATCTGTCGTTCGCCAGGAGCTCGCAAATGTGGGCCTCAATGCGAACGTGTGCTTCAACTCTGGCCACTCTTCCGCACAGCCCTCATTCCAACCTAACGCACAGCCATCTGTCCAGCCCACCGTTCCGGTGGTAGCAGCTGCGGTTCCGACTGCGCCCACGCCTACGCGATACCGCTACCGCTATCGCAACCCGAACAAATGGCGAACCTCGGATGCCCGACCTATCTGCTTCAACTGTTCACGTGTCGGCCACATTTCTCGTCATTACCGCAGCCGTTGGATTCCGCCACCTCGACCCCGCTACTTTCCTGATCGCAGAGCCGAATATGGTCCACACCCAAACCATTTCCGTGATACGCGCTCTCGTGATTTTAACTCGCCAGCCCCGCGCATGTCCAGCCGCTCACCGTCGCCTCAGACCCGGAGGTCCCGCTCGCCCCTACCTCGCCGTGCATCTCCTCCCCACTTCTCTGGCTCTACTCCGGAAAACTAACCAATGCAGCTCCCGGAGGTGATGCTGCATTGACGACCCGGCCCGAAAATCCTCTGCTGACCCTCGCTAATTACCGCTACCTTCTAGACATCTGTGTGGATGGTGCCCCTGTTACTGCCCTCTTTGACACTGGTGCCCAAATTTCAGTCCTCAGCTCATCATTTCGCCACCGTCTCAAAAAGGTTGTCACACCCACCGCTTCATCCGCCGTTCGTGTCGCCGATGGAAGCGTCGCTGCCGTCGTGGGACTGTGCACTGCGCGCGGGAGTATTTCCGGTCGCACTACCCCTGTCCTCTTCATTGTTATCGACCGCTGCCCTCACGACGTGATCCTCGGCATCGACTTTTTAACGGCCCATTCTGCCCTGATTGATTGCTCAACTGGCCTTCTTCGCTTAGACCTGCCCTACTGCTTTGAAAACACCGATGTCAAGCCTCGCCTCCGATCCGCCGAATTTGTTCGTCTACCTCCCGAAGCTGCTATTTATGTTCCACTGGCCCCATTCCCCGCAGTTCCTGACGGCACATACGTCACTCGCCCAATTACCGATGTTGTTCTCCGTCGCAACATCATACTCCTCATACCGTAGTGACTGTCAATGCTAACCGCACCTATCTTGCCGTCCTTAACTTCAGCTGCTCGACCCAAGTTTTAGCCCATGGCATCGCGCTTGCTGATCTGTTTCCTTTGGCGGACTGTGAAGTTGCTGCTCTAACGCCTCAGCCTCTGTCGGAGCAGCATATATTAGCGTTTTCCCATTCGAACCTCTTTTCAAGCATGATATCTTCGGATCTGCCAGATGACCAAGCTAGAGCTCTCTCCAACCTTTTACTGTCGTACACAGATATGATTTCGGAGACCGACCATTGGGCCAAACATCTGTTGTGACCCATCGAATCAATACGAGTGACGCCAGCCCCATCCACAGACGGCCTTATCGTGTCTCCCATACTGAGCGGCATGCTATACAGGAAGAAGTTGACAAGATGCTTGCGCAAAACATTACTGAGCCTTCCTGCAGTCCCTGGGCGTCCCCTGTCGTATTGGTCAAAAAGAAAGACCAAAGTTGGAGATTTTGTGTCGATTTAAACACCTTAATCAAATAACAAATAAAGATGTTTACCCTCGTCCGCGAATTGACGACGCGCTTGACTTCTTGCATGGTGCGAGCTATTTTTCTTCCATCGACATGTGTTCAGGCTACTGGCAAATTGCTGTCGACGAACGAGATCGCGAGAAAACCGCATTTGTTACCCCCGACGGACTCCATCAATTCAAGGTAATGCCATTTGGACTCTGTAATGCTCCTGCGACATTCGAGCGCATGATGGATTCGCTCTTCCGTGGCTTCAAGTGAAAAACATGTTTATGCTACTTAGATGACGTTGTCGTTTTCTCTTCCACGTTCGCAACCCACCTTGATTGACTCTCTACAGTCCTAGCCGTTTTTCGCCGCGCCGGTCTTCAACTCAACGCCAAATAATGCAGCTTCGGTCGGCGCCATATCAAAGTCCTGGGTCATTTTGTTGATTCAAATGGTGTGCAGCCCGACCCTGACAAAGTTCGAGCCGTGCGCGAGTTCCCTACCCCGCGTAGCTCAAGTGACGTGCGAAGCTTCCTCGGCCTTTGCTCATGCTTCCGCCGCTTGATTCGTAACTTCGCAGACATCGCTCGTCCGCTTACCTCTCTTCTGAAAAAAAAACGTACCTTTCACATGGGGTTGTGACCAAGCCTATGCCTTCACGACGCTTATTTCCGCCCTCACTACACCACCTGTTCTGGCGCACTTCGATCCTTCTGCACCTACCGAACTGCGCACCGACGCTAGCGGCCATGGTATTGGTGCTATCCTTTCCCAGTCCAAGCATGGGTCCTCCCGCGTCATTGCTTATGTCAGCCGCCTGCTTTCGTCCTCTGAGCGCAATTATTCAATTGCAGAGCGGGAATGCCTTGCATTTGTTTGGGCGCTGACCAAATTCCGCCCTTATTTGTTTGGGTGGTCCTTCTGTGTAGTGACAGACCACCATGCTTTGTGTTGGCTTTCCTCACTTAAGGACTCCACTGGCCGTTTAGGTCGGTGGGCCTTGCGAATACAAGAGTACGAATTTACTATGGTATACAAGTCGGGCCACTTACACCAAGACGCTGACTGCTTGTCCCGCCATCCCGTAGATCCTCCCGATTTGTCCGACCGTACTGCTGACGACTACATTTTGTCCATCTCGGACTTTATAAATATTGCCTCCGAACAGCGTCCTGATCCTGACCTGCAACCAATTATAGACCAGCTGCAAAACATCCCTGATTCTTCCGCCAGCATGTTCGTGCTCCATAACGATACATTATACAGACGGATGGGTTTTTCACTCAAGCGCAACATTCTGGAGAACGGAAAGAATTCAGCTGCTCGTTAAGCTTTATATTGACACCACGGTGATTGGCACCATCTATTCGTCGTCGGCTTTTCTTGGAAACACGAGAGCGCGGCATGCGCACGGGCTCGCCTGAAAAAGCTAAAGTGTCTGGCAAGCGGCTGCTACCGACGTTCGCTGTCGTCACCCAGCAGCTCTCCTACTCCCTACTGTGCCTGACGTACTGAACCAGGTGAACCTGAGGCAGGTGGCACTGATAGCGCTCAAAACGTTTTTACAGAGGCTTTATCAATAAGATGTCTTCATTAGCGGATGTCGGTAACAGCCTAAAAGCGGAGTGCTTGCCAGACACCTCAACTTTTTCAGGCGAGCCGGCGTGCATGCCGCGTTCTCGTATTTCCAGGAGAATGACGATGACGAATGGATGGTGTCAATACTTCAAATACCTTTTCATTTCATTTATTTTCCTTTTTGTTTCCTTTTCTCTATCCCTCCAATCACATTCTTTTTTTTTATTAGGTGAAAGCACTTCAAAAAATTTCTTTGCAACATGTGTTATTTGGACAACAGCAACAGCATGAATGCTTTTGCAGGCATCTACCCACACGAGCTCGTGTGTAAATATAAACGGTGCTCCTTTATATATATATATATATATATATATATATATATATATATATATATAT
>JAJIZL010021424.1:0-33196 GCA_023969395.1 Amblyomma maculatum
ACATACACACACAACTGGTGCCACGTAAGTGTCTCACTCAACGTTCTTAGATCTACCTAAGAACGTTGGTGTCACTTGAGCCGACCGCACAATACTAGGCGACGAAAGTCTGACACCTGTGCAACACCGCCGTTGTACAAAAGTAGAATTAGTCAAAATTCTTTCTATTTTAATAACTATGCTAACTCTTCGGTGGTTAAGAAAGAATTCGTGTCAACAGGAACAACTCCATCGTCGAAAACTTGAACGTCACTTTACTCACACTTTTAATTCGGCTCCCGTCTACTGTGCCCTCCCTCGTTCTTTCATACTTGCTCCAAAACTAATCACTGATTTACCGTTGCACTGAACGGGCTCCCCCAGCCTGTTTCTGCAGATGGGGCTGGGTAGGTAGGTCACCGCCGATTGCGGCGGGGGCTAGCCTGCCACCGATTTTTACCTGTTGTAGGCCGTCATTGCACCCGCCACTTCTTCGGTGGTGGATCACGGCTGTAGTTTCCGGCTCGCGTCTCTCTCTCTCCCTCTTCGTTTCCCTTTATTCTCTATTTTCTCTTCTGTCCGCTTGATGCAGCGGAACCCGACCTCGGCAGCTGCGTTTCGATGGAGGCGAAACGAAGAGGCGTCGTGTGCTGTGCGATGTCAGCGCACGCTAAAGAACCCCAGGAGGTCGAAATTACTCCGTAGCCCTCCACTACGGCTCCTATTTCTCTCTTTCCACTTTCACTCCCATCTTCCTCCCTTCCCTTACAGCGGTGTTGCGGTGTCCATAGAAATCAAGTGAGACAGTTACCTCGCCTTTCCCTTCCTATAAATAAATAAATCAGGTGGCTCAGCTACAGAGCCAGTAGCAGACCCGTGCATTTTCCTTTCCTTCTTCCTACAGCCACATTAACAACAACTGGTTTTTCTGTAAGAAATCGCCAACATCAGTTTGTTTTTGTCTGATTTGTGCTTCTTTTCTTTCCTGAATGATATCCTTCATGTCAGACTTATGCAATATAGCTCTGTTTTGTTTTTATATACTCTTGCCTTTTCCCCGGTGAACTATGGCAAAACGCAGCATTAATCTGGCCGACCTGAAGATGTTTCCTTCTTTCACACCATTTTCTTATGTTTTGTGCTAAGAAGGACAGTTCTGCTCACTTCTTTACATCCTTTACGACTTTGTCCGTACTCATAATTACCTTTGATAAATTAAACGAAATGAACTCATCAGTGAGTATATATGCTTACGGACGTGGTAAACATAATCGTGAAACCTTCCGTTAGCCGCATGTATGAAGGCTTTCCGTTATGCTTGCGTCGTCACCCTCATCTCCTATTACTTAAAAGCGTACCGCAGTATTGCCAAACGTGTAAGCGGCTATGCCGATCCAGCGATGGCTTCGCAAGCTATTCATTGCAGCGATCTTTGTGACATGTCGCTGCCAAGTTTAAGCCGATAACGAATGGGACATGAGACTAAAACAGAGTTCAGGAAAAACTCGAATCTTTATAGCATGCGAACAGCTTCGTCTATTTGTTAGCCGTTACTCTTTATTAGGTTGGCCGTCTCAAACTGGCTGAATGACTAATCAAGTAGGACCTATGTTTGTCATATGATCGTGCCATTTCTGCGGATTACATAGTCATAATTTTTATTTCCTTCGGAAGCCCTTCGTTAGCGCTTTCCACAGGTAATAGTATTTAAAAAAAACTGGTCTTTCCATCAGCAGAAAATAGAGAAAACTGCAAGTGCAGAAAGCAGGAGTTAAGTTTTCTCTGCTCATTTCTAGGATAATTCGTGCTCTCTGAATTGAATCAAAAAGGCTTAGTAGGAGCATCGTGCAAATATCAGTTTATAATGTTTATCTCTACTTCCGTGGCAATCATTACCATAAGAGTCGTTCTATTGCTTCGACTGGAATCCATCCAAATTCGGCTAATGGCTTAGGCTATACTGGCCAGCTCAGACCCGTTAACGCAAGTTCGGGCTACTGAGTGGGCTCATAAGGTTGCCGAGAGCCCCAAACTTGAGGCCATCTAACTGTAGTGCCCACAAATCGCTATTTGCTGACAATAAATATTTTCCAATCTAAAATCCCTCAAGAACATGTCAACAGCGACCACGCAATTTAGACGGCCTTGAGAATGAACTTCTCCTGGGGTGTGCATGCAGTAAGTCTCGCACAGAAGACCTTTTTTTGTCAAGGAAACAACACATACATTTTCGAGTTGTTATTTTGCTTTTATGCAAAAAGACAATCTATGGTGGTGTTCTTCCAAATACTTCACGGACCTAGTTCTAAATCTGCGCTGCAGAAATTAGCTCAGAAAGCACTCACGTCTTGAGCACAACTGGATGACAGTAAAAGTAAAAAAAAAAAAAAAAAAAAACAATACAAGGGTTCAACGCTGCTAAAACAAATATTGAGCGAAAGCATTAGCTGCGGGTGACCGAGCGTTCTTCTTCTTTTTTTCTTCTTCTTCCTCAGCCCACATATAAAACCCCGCTTTAACCAACCCATATGAAAGTGACTTAGTGGCCTATAGGGGTAACGTGAATGCCAGGGTCTTAGCAGGCTGATTCTGACATAACCGTCCCATGTGAAACGAGAGACCCAAGTTGGCAGCTCCTGCCAGCCCATGTGTCACGTGGGGTGTGACGTCACAGCGTCACGTGGGTAAGACGTGGCTACCGGCCGCGCTACGCTGATGGCTCGAAACCTAGAGTATAGTATTGCTTTAGAAACAGATTGTTTTCTTCGATGCATGCACTGTATGCATATCCAAGTAGGGTATCCGGGTAAGTAAGCCTAACCCATTCTGAATAACAGTTCTAAAAGGCCCAACTCTTCACTTAAGTCTGTATATAATCAGTAGCCTGATTCCACCCGCTGCTGTGCAAAGGCATCTCGCATATTCTTCCAGCTACTCCGCGATCCAGGCTAAGCGGCCCCCACTTCATTGCCGCGAACTTCCTAATCTAATTCGCGCTCCTAACCTTCTGACGCCCTCCTGCTACATTTGAATTCGCATGATATCCACCTTTAGCGCCCACCGCGGCTATCTTGCTTTCGCATAATAAACCCTCCCCATGCCGGGTTTGTTGTTTCATTTCGACGAAAACTGAATTAAAACGCGCAATTGTTCTCGACTCGCTTTGCACGCCTCCAGTGAAATTATGTTACATCTAATCATCATCATCATCATCATCAGTTCTTAACGCTTAAAGGTCCTGTTAGGGACATTATCTGAAGGACAGGGGTAGGATTTAGGGGTATTCAGCAGCCGTACATAAGTATAAATATAGAGATTAAGGCGCAGAATAAGAGTATCAAATTCAGGTAGTAAAGCCCTGACAGAATAATGTAAAAATAGGCAACAAGACCGATTCCAAAAATGCAAGTCTAGAGATATACGAGCGCAAATTTTAAAAATTAAAATAAAGCAGTGTTCTGCCAGTCGCCTTGTTTTCGTGAGAAATGTTGGAATACCGCTTTTTTTCTTCTTTAAGAAGAGCTAAAGAATTCACATCCAAAAGCCGCTATAAAAAGCCCCATTCCTCTGGGCTACAGCGATCAACTGCAGCTAGTGAAAACGTCAGCTTGATAAACTTCACGCGGAAAGAGAGCAGAAACCGAGAAAGAAAATGAGACTGTTCCAGGAAGTAGACAGGATGTGAACGTGCCGATTAAAAGAACGCCAGTCTCGGAAAGAGTGTGCCGGCAGAAGAGGGGGGTGTGCATACAGTGCCGTAGTGCATCCGTATATAAGGAAGAACAAATTGTAAAACAAAGGCCCATGTCGATATCTGGCCGCAGCGTCTTATACCCCTGTCAAGCACGCAAAATAAAGTGCACTTACGGCGAGTGTCACTTACAAAAAGTGCACTTTACCACTGCTAAACGGCGTAACATAAGTGCACTTGCCAAAGTGTGCACTCAGGTCGGAGTGAGTTCGCAAAACAGACTTTGAGGGCTAAGTGCGTAGCCTCGTCGGCAGAAAATTCTTCGTCACAAATGTATTATGTAATAAGATATGTATACAAGTTTATTTTACGTGTTTTGTGCATATTTTCATTTGAGGAAGTGTGTTATAATTACGACTAGCTAAATATCACATAACAAAAACGTCATGTAACCGCGTACGCAACTTCCACATTAAGCTTGGTGCGCCACTGCGGGGACGCCATTTTCAGTTACGGGGCAGTTGTTATTGTTCATGGTTTTTGTTGATAGGGGGTCTCCGAATCATGGCCTGGTGTCAAAGTTTAAGCATTTTATGAGTGTTTTACTACTTTAAAAAGCAGTTCTCTGAACTGCGCGCTTGGAGGCTCAAATTTATTTTTTAAAACATATTTTTCAGTTGCCAGTTTCGTACCAACGAGTGCTTATGCGAGTGCACTCGGCTTTCCCATTTAGCACTGCGTACCGTAAAGTCCCTTTCGAGCTGCGAAGTGCACTCCGCGTAAGTGCACTTTAACTTGCACGCTTGACTGGGGTATTAGAGAGGCGTCTTGGACAGGATTAGACCCGGCGGACATGTTCATCTGTGTGCCTTTAGTTTTAGCATTTCTACCCCCGCAATTTATTCTGCCATCGCGTGGGTCACTGTGACAGGCTTAATTAAATGGCCCGGCACAGATCCCTCGATGCACACAAAGAAGGAGACTGGCATGTGACAACGGCCAAGAATTACTCTCGAGGTATGCATGCCACATATTGTACACCCACGCGTGCCTAATATGGCGCTGACCTCTACGACTTAGTTTAGCGCAGCCCCTATAGCTCCTTCTCATCCCCCCCCCCCCTTTTTTTTTTTTCTAATGCGGTCTTCAAATTAAGCGCTATCTGCGATAAATAATCTCCGAAATTCTCCTGTATGCAAAACTCTGAAAGGTCGATTCGCGCGGCACCTGATCAATGAGCTAATACGCTTTATCTAGTTTTGGAAACGAGATCTCAATAGTTAGGGATCGATGGCTGATTCATAAGGGGCACACAAAGCTCGCAAATACGGGCTGTAATATTGGAAAGCTCGCTCATGCGTGCGTCAATAAGTGTGCTGAGAAATGATCTCCAACCCGCGAGCCATTAGAGAAGTAAAGGGCACTGGACTGCGAATAAACTTCAAAGCGGACACAATTTCTGTCGGACGGGTACATTATTGAGCGCAGGGGTTAAATAGCCTAGCAGAGTACGGAGGTCCAGACTGGAGGAGCAGGCAAAGGTTTGGCGCAATGAAAACCTGAAATTGCTGGGAGGAGTTGTGCATTGCTCATCTCCTCCAAACATATCGTGTCGAATATATATATATCGGGTGGGAATGAAAGCACAAAAACAGATTTTACAACCTGACCTATTAAAATCTATGGCCCATACCATGTCATCGAGTCTGCATCGGTGAACAAAACGTTTCACTAAAGATAATGAATTGCACTAAGTAGTAGGCGCATGAGCTCTGGTTATCTGAAGCTACAGAAATTTAAAGAACACGTTCTACGTATGTGTCGTGACCATCATGGCCGAAAGAGTACGCGCCACCAAACCGAAGTGCAACTTACCGATCACTTTCAGATTGATGACGGTGTAGATGAGCGAGCCCTGCGGAAGTCCATTCGACAGCTGTACTCAGCGGCGTCACCGTCCCGCACGGGGTCGATCTGTAGGTGCGCCAGAGAATGGCCCATGTCGAAGAGCAGGCACCGTTCGAGGCCTGGCGCCGGCGACTGGCGTGCCTGGTGTACGTATGCCCGCCGCGACTCCAGCGTGAAGATGGGCGCCTGCTCTCGTCCTTTTACCAGAGCACCAGAGTCACCGAGTCGTCCGGTGACAGCGGGCTGATGTCGCACGCCAACGCCGCAATGCCGCCGGCCACGGCCGTGTACACTATCGAGGCTACAAACAGAAAAAAAGAGGACATTTATAGCGTGTTGCATCTAAATTTCCTAAAAGGTGGCTTGCGTGTCTTGATGCCTTCCCGTGAAAGTGCACTATTTTAAGCGCCAAGCATTCATGAACAGTCTTGCTATGCGCTAGTATTGTCGTATTGTAATGTGCGCAGGTTGTTAGCGTTGGAATGTTAGCGTCGCATTTATTGTGGTAAAGGAGTAGCTTTCGTAATAAAATTAGCCTCCCAAATTGCATTATTGCGGGAGTAAAAAACGACAGTAACCTTGAAATAAAAGAAGATAAAAGCCATAAGTGCAAAACCCTCCTTGAGAATTGCGCCCATCAAGCTTAGAAAACTGAATACTTATCTGCCCAATGAAGATTATTTGTACGTATACCTACCTACAAGACAGAAATAGTCGCAACAAACCATATTGCACTTTGTGCGGCAAGCACTGAAAAATGCTACTACACCGGAAATTAGGCTGCAATTACATCATGAGCGAACATTTAAAAGGGACGTTTAGAAATCGGAGCTGACGCTTTTCCACAGGCATGTTATTTTTACCTAATTTGATCGGTTACAGAGTTCAATCTTGAAGGTCATTCAAACCACAATAGCTTACATAAGAAATCAGGAAGTTATTTAAAAGAGCTACGCCTGTTTCTTTTTATATCCCCGTGAGTTATTAGGTATTTATATAGAAAAAGAAAAGAGCGCCCAAAACCGACGAACCGAAGCTAGCAAGACCAGCATATACGACCGACTCAGCCACGTTTATGTATTTCGGTTCATTTTATGGTGGGTAAGGAAGACCTATCTTTTTTTCTTATTTAATCATTTGTAGCGTTGCACAGCCAAGCTATCATAGATATGTCAATCTGAACATGCATTTCAGAGAGTGATTCAAGCGCAGGAATGGTGTGCTGTGCAGAGAGGCGGGAAAAGTAAAACAATTTGGACACTTTGCGCGCAATTACGATGGTAACAGCGATAAAGTGATAGACAGTGCTGACGGCGAATCTATATTTATGCAATTCCAGTCATTTAATGCCTTTTTTCGGTGGTAGAAAATTCTGTACTTTCTTATCATGTGGGAAAACGCACGCCTCCTCACGAAATAATGACGAGGGATCTAGTTTTATTGTGGTAGTGATGTTTGCAGAACATATTACCTGACAACTTAGATTGTTAATTAAGCTCAACTCTCATCGCTTCCAGCAATGGTCGGATAACTCAGTGAGGTTACCTATTCATGGTCTGAAAAAAAGTACATTGCGAGGCATATAGTTTAGCAACGTTATAGAAAGGTCAGCGCAAGGTTATGGAGACATGCGTGTAGTTGAGGTATAGGGATCATTGCGCAAGAAATACCCGTCCGCATCCCTTTCGCATACCAGTGGGAAAAATTAGCACCGAAAACAAACATTTCACAAAACAGAAAGATGCTTATTTGATCAATTTAAAATTAAAATTTAGAATCTACGAGAATGAAAATTGTAAAGTTGTATATTCTCCCGTAAATATATCCATATAGCACAAACGTGCTTTCCCGCGTTAAAAACAAACGAGAATGGTGCATCCGGGAGGGTTACACTGTTCGGAAAGCAATTTTTGCGAGTGATTGTTCAGATTACCGTGCACAAACAGATTCGCGAGTTAAGGATTACAAGGAAGTTGGAAAGTAAGAAAGGAGACAAATATATAAGAGGTGTAATTAAGTACTCTTAAAATTATGAAAAATTGAGTTCTTTTCAGTGTGGCTTTCTCTCAAAACTATTAATTCTTCATATTATTTTCTACGACTCTCGGCCTCGGCGGCAGCTTTTCGATGGAGGCGAAAAGCAAGGCGCCCGTGTGCTGTGCGATGTCAGTGCACGTTAAGGAAACCCAGGTGGTCGAAATTTCCGGAGTCCTCCACTACGGCGTCTCTCATAGCCTGAGTTGCTTTGGAACGTTAACCCAACCAACCATCTTTTTCAAGCATGCGGTCGGCAACGAAGTCTGCGCGCGGGAAGCCTATGTCAACACTTTTAAATGTCCTTGTTAACTCTCCGATGCCCCAAATTTTGTGCTCTTGTTAAAGGAAGTCCGAACTTAAGTCGAAAGTGAGATTTGACACAGCGAAAATGGGTGAAAGTATGGTGTCATATAAAATTATCGTTATCCAGCTGTGAACAGGCGCTAACCAGCGCGGCTTTTAAACAAGCCACGTTGTCACAAGCTGTCTCGCCTATAGAGTGGAAGTTACGGGATCTGCTGCCTCACATATAGAGCGGAACTTACGGGACCTCCCCGCTTATCCGAGCATGCTTCGACATGACGTTCGGGGCAGTGACCGCGCGTCCTTGACGCGGCCACAGAGTAACCAGCCGAGAACATAAATAGGCAGACAGCAGCACGCCCGCGGCAGTGCGCTCTGGGAAGATTCATTCTTCCGGGCCTCTCTCGCGGCCGCTCTAGGAAAGGGCCTTGTTTTTCACCGAGCGCGCGATCAACTCATCGTTTCTCCTCTTGTACGGCCGCCGCTACGGATAAACTCTGCGACCTCGACGCCTCATACAACCAGGAAGCTGTGAGGTTTCTTTTTGCCACAGACTTTCGGTTAATTGAATATTGTTTTCGCCTTTTTTTAAACCTTGATCTCACTTAATATTTTTACGGTGTGTTTTCTGTGTAACTCTTCCCCTACTTATATATCTCGAATACTTGCTTTATTATATTTATAGTCTTCTTTATCGCAGTGTTTTAATTGTCGGGGTTTCCCTCTTGTCATTTATCGAGTCGTCTCTTATCACTATCGTGTCGTGGCGTTTATATTTTTTATTGTTTATTTTTATACAGTGTAATTCAGACTAATAGTCCGAGGCTCCGTTGTATTTAAACTTTCGAAGATATAGCAACAACGAAATTCTCGCTGGAACAATAGTCCCGGCGAAACGGAGTGATTTTTGAATAACCCCAGAAAAAGAAGCTTAGAGGGCTGCATTGCTCCCGTGAAAAAAAGTGCAGCCTAGTGTGACCTGGTCTGGCCGTATCTGCACGAAAGCACCTGAATCAAGTGTCTCGTTTTGAAATTCGCCATTCTTTTTCCGTATTTTTTTGCAATGAAAAACAAAAGGCAGAGCACGACGTTTGCAGAAACTTCTCCTTCATCACAGAGTGAAGTTCTACGGGAATGTTGACACAAAATAAAACAAATATGAAGCGAATGAATGAATAGCAACCGATCCCCACTGGAAATGTACACATAAATGAGGTTGGCCGCTGAAGTGGTTTGCCTTAAGTCATGGTGGCCGCTGGGAGCCTTTCTACAAACATAGACATAAATATAAAGGCGCAGATAAATATTAGCAAACTGTGTAGGTGACCCGGATGTTCACAGGCTCCCGCTCTTCCCCGTAGTAGAATGAAAATAAAAGAACGCTTTTTGAAGTCATTATCTGTACCAGGATTTAGGTAGGTTGGCATAGGACTATACCGGAGCTGAGGTCACTCGCATGGCTGTGCATTTTCATTTCTTAGTTCCTTGCACAGAAGGGCACGAAGGAGGGGGGAGGGGGGCGAATTGAGGAGTTTTAGGGGGCGAGGGAGTGGAGCGGGAAAGTTGAAGCTTGGGCTGCAGGAAGCAAGAATGGACTCTACGCGGCAAATTGAAAGGAATGAAAGAAGCCGCAGAGACGTACAGAATAAGAATGCCGGTAAATATTCACCGATAGAGCGTCTTACCAAGACGATGCACGAGGCAAAAAGTTAAAAACACATTAAGCGCACTTCTAAACAAGAAACTAAAAAACGTAAGCAGAGGATCTTTACCTCCTAAAACATTTCGATCAGAAATGAGTACACAGTGTGTTTGAATTTAATGGGCTTTTAAGATGCAGGCCGTTTTTTTTTTTATTCCTCGACACGTTCGTGCTGGAATTCATTCACGTGGGTAATTCGCACGGAAGGTTGCACGTTTTATCCTCCTGCTCCGGGCACCGTGTGAACGAATCAGGGAGCTGAGGATAATCTCCTATCAATGTTTGTTACTTTGTCTGAAGTCCTAACGGCTGTTTGTATTCTGAGGACATGTGCACGCTTTTAACGGATATGAATCCAAAGGAACCGGTAAGCAAATATCGATCACAAGGTAAGGTCTCGCCCATACCGCTGAACTCCCACCCATCTGATATTAGCCTCACGTACATTTGGTATGGTACGCTTATATCTGTCGCAAACCTTTTATGGTCTTTCTTTTTGACGGCGAGACATGTTTCCTTTACTTTATTTATCCACGATGTTCCAAACAATGCCAGCTTTGAAAAGCAAAATGCTCTTGCGAAATTGTTTTAAGGTCAAAGGCCACATTAGGCGCGTGGGTGCAAAAAACATAGCTGCTGGTATATGTATGAGCCAGAAGTTCACCTGCTCTTTTGTCATTCGTTTCTAACGACAGCTGCATTGTTTTAATGTTTTAGAGGTCCTTAAGCCTATGAGTCGACAAATAGATGATTTAGCCGAAGTATTTCATGGCTCATGTTCTTTACTAGAGAACATTTTGAAATCGGTTTAGGTGTAGGCTAAGCTTCCCTTTAATAACTTTTCACTAGTCCTTCCTTTCTTTTAACTTGTGAATACAGAACTCAAGAGGGTGAACAAAGAACAAGGGCTTATGTGAGGATATCCGTTACTAGTGCGTGGTGCACGAGGGAGATGAGTTTAAAAAGTTCGTTCTTGTGAAAAATGTGGCCCCTGGTGCACGGTGACTTGATGGTATTCTCTTCTCTGAAACACCTTCTTATCTCTTCCGTGCTTGGAAACCACTATCACCACAAGTTGGAATATGCTACATCCATTTGGGATCCCTTTACTGAAAACCTAATCAGTACCCTCAAACTAATTCAGAATAACTGGGCACGTTTCATCCTTCAGAACTATAACCACACCGCCAGCGCAACATCTATGAAGAGTACATTACAGTTAACATCTCTTGCTAGCCGTCGAAAGTACGCTCCGTCTTTGTTTACTTCATAAAATATTGTTTCATAACCCCAGTCTGCGCAGCGATCTTATACCTCTCCCATCATATGTTTCGTCACGAGTTGATCATTCACATAAAGTCGGTATTCCTTTTTTTAAAACTAAACATGCAGCCGAGTCTTTCCTCCCGCGAACAGCAAGGGACTGGAACCACCTTCCCAGAACTACTGCTTCCATCATTGATCATTAGCGTTTCTGTTCCGCGTTATCTAATATTGTATGATTAGAATTGTAACACCCTGTACATAACTGCATATCAACTGCAGTGTATATATATCTATTGTATTCTACCACTCCCCCCTTAAATGCCCTCCGGCCTTGAGGGTAAAATAAATGAAATGAAAAGAAATTATCACTAAAGTGCGTCAACTATAAAAAAAAAAAAAACGAATCTTCATTTCACTCAGAGCTGACCCTGACCTGCGCCAGGTGCAGATGTCTTGTGTCCTAGCCGACTTATCCGAACATGTCCAAATCTCATGTACCTACCAGACCGTTTTAAAGTGAATTGTTCTACTACTCTCCGTCTGCCCATGGTCAAGTTTGGCAAGTGTTTGACCTTGAGCCGGCGGAGCGCAGACGTGACTGTGACGTCATACCATGTGACTCGCTACGGAGAGGCGCAGTTTTCTCAAAAGGAAATACAGAATGGCCACAAAATCTGTGCCGTTCGCTCATCGGACACCCGAGACAGCCCGCTGGGCAAAGTGCGGGCCTCGTGATCCAAATAGAATTTCTAATCAAAAGAGAAAAAGCGCCATGCGCTTTGCGCCGCACGCTCATCGTAAGGCCAAGGGAAAACGAAGTGCAAAGCACGGACCTTAATTAGGCAGGCATCAGTGCGCGTTAAACAGGGCGGGTTGAAAAAACTCTAGGTGTTCCAAACTTTCGGGGCCCTCCACTACGGCGTCCATATTTGAGTGAGTCGCTTTGGGACAGGAAACCGTATAAACGTAACAACCAACCGAATATTATCGGCCTTCACATAAACCTCAACGTAATGACCCTAGCCTATTTACTGATCTATATGCTTACAGCTTAGCCTCTATTTATACCACCTATATTATAGCCTCCATGCTGGCAGTGCGTTTTCTGACTTTTAATTTTTTCCTGCAGCTATATACGTATCTCTAACGTCTTCTGTGAGACCTAAGACGTAGTCCTATCGACGCAGCATTTCGGTAAAGAATATTTGCCTTCATAGTTAGGTCCTTAAAAATAGCCTTTAGAAATACTACTGAATCAGTTTGGTAATTGTGCCGCCATGATTGCACAAGATCTCAGGCCAGACGAGATGTATGACACTGCAATATATGGGAGGAAATAAAAGCTTTTCAAAACTATCCAAGTACTTGGAGCTCTTTGGAGGGCACGGCTTTCCACTCAATATGTCAAAATAGCAGATAGCGAAGCTAACATGTACAGCATTATTAAAAAGTCTTCGGACACAGATTGTACTTTTAAAAAGCCCAAAGACTCAAAGAACATTTGACACCCCTAAGTCCTGAAAGGCTGTAGTAATCTGGCTTCTCTCCTTTCAGAGGTTTCAAAAAAGACGAATGCATTGAATGCTTCACTGCACAGCAAATAAGAATTCAAAAAGTTTGTTCGTCTTCGGTGCTTTAATTCTCCGGTACTGGGCAAGCGCAAAGCAAATGTAGCGGCCCGAGCGTCCGTGATTGCTCGTTCTCTTTCAGGGCCGGAATTCTGACAGCTGTAGTGGCATAGGACGCCGGACGCCGTGAGTATAAGGCATTAAAGGCCTTTGCCTTCATATTTGAATGAGTCATCACACGCCTGCCAAACTCGGCATACGTAAAACGGACAAAATTCTAAGACGTTGGCAACGATGAGCACCGGAGACAACTAACATTGCATACACAGACAAATTGGCGACGTAATATGGCGTCTCGCTGTCATAGACGCAGAGTCATGCATTAAACAATATCACACTCCTGTAATAAATGCATAACACACAAATATTTATTACATGTGTGGAGAAAATACACTGTAACAAGCGGAGGGTTTTCTTTTGTTTCGATATTCCTGGGCCAGTACAGCAAATGTAGCCCTTTTTGGCGCACCAAATATATGAAAAGCCCCTGCACTGAATGCTTGACTAGTTCGTGAGGCAATGAATTCAATGGATGGATATTTCTCTAAGTGCGAAGACACAGGGTGTACTTCGACCGTCTTTGCAACAATGTGTTACCCCTTCGTCACACCTTGATAACATATGCATTTTTCACAATTGTTGTAATGAGCGATCTTTACGTCAGCCTTTCAGCTTCTTCACTGATAGCAAAAAATGGTCCGCCTCGTTATTGGGCAGTCATAATGAACTGGCGTTTCCTTAGAGATTATGGTGCTTGAAAAAGGCTCATTAATGTGTGCGCTAGACTTCGAGTTTATGAAATACAAATAATAAATTTGTACACTCTAATACTTTCTTTACAGAGTCCGTAGAGTGTGATGTATATGCTGCTTCAATAATTTTTCCATTATTGGTGAGTCAATTATTCCACCTCGTACTGCATTCCCTTCTTTAGTTGCTCCCGTGAGCTCGAAGTAAGGCCGTTATCAATCGCAGCCAGGATGTCGACCACCAGATGCCATGTAGTCTTGTTCCTTCCTATTTCTTAGGTAAAACGAGAGGAAAATAAAGCGGAGAATCAAATGTGACGTGCGGTTGGCTCTCTTGACCCCTTGAGTTCATTTTGCGCATGACGTGGGAGTTTAGTTCTCCCTGCTATGCTATGAACAGAATACGGCACTTCCAGAGCAAGAACAGAAGCGTTTTTGCCCACAAATTTCCGAGGAACAAAAAATGTTGCTCAATTGCGCAAGTAGAGTAAACTATCAGTACGCTTGTTGTTTGTTGCTTGAGAAGTTAAGTAAAAATGACACATGGTTGGTTGGTTCACAGGAAGGGAAAGGCGCAGTATTTGGCACACTTGTTTTGTGGACACCTGAACCGCACCGTAAGGGAAGAGAGGAAGGTTGGAGTGAAAGTGGAAAGAGAGAAAGGGGAGCCGTAGTGGAGGGCTACGGAGTAATTTCGACCACCTGGGGATCTTTAACGTGCGCTGACATCGCACTTTTCCGTATGGTCAAGTGGCCTCGAAAAATGTTAACGAAACATTATAACGCGGTATACGAATTGCTTAATAAAGCTAGTTTGTAAGTAATCAACAATTGCTCTGTACAAGCCGGGACAAAAGTAAATGGAACATACAGTTACCTTATAACCCACTCAACGTCATGAATAATTGGAATTACTGCGCATGATATTGCAGTACTTGCGGTGTTGTTTTGCACATTGTTAAAAAAAAAAGCAGTGTTGTTGGATTTCTGCAATAGGAGGCAAGATTTCACTTAGAACAGAACGGCTTGTGCCGTTTATTGGGTCCGCACATGTACAAAATACTGTCATAGGACTAAAGCAATTACGGTTGCTGCAAATATGAATAAAATGTTCTGCGCTGCCCATGCAATGATACTGGATTTGAATATCTCCCCAAGAGTCACTTCTTCCACTCATGCCAAGCGAATTTCAGTTATGAACTTGTTTTAGTATTCTGTTCGATAGCGTTTTACATGGTTTCTCTGTTAATATTATTCAGCAAAATTGCTCAGTCTCTAGATAAAAGGTGGACGCGAAAATGTATATTTTTCCGCTTGTGTCGTGCATCGTTGCATGAAGTTTGAAGGCACCTGTAAAGTAGATAGTCAATGTTTTAAATGCCCACAACTAAACTGCTCTAATGGCAGAGGTCGGTTTTCTGGGGATGTTTGTCTACCAGAAACGAATGATACTTTTGATTTCAGCCGGACCGCACACACGTGTTCATAGATAGCACACTGTGCCATCTCAATAAACTGCTTGAAATGATTGATGGTCAGTTAAAAACAGCAACCGATCTTTTTCTTTTCCTCTCCATCATTGATCGCAGCATTGCTTCATATTTTTGTGTCACTGGTATTGTAAGATAATGGGCAATAACATCTACAAACTTCGCGGCCCCACTTTTCCTCACCCACAAGCACATGTATCATGAATATGTTCAATAAATGTCTAGCCGGTAACATCCCGTCAAAACTGCTCCTGCTACTGATGGTGCGACGGCATTTTTTAATGAATATATAGGTATAGTTTTGCAGCACGGTGAGCAACCTGAAGTTTCCGGTTCCTGTGCTTGCCGGTCGGTCACTCGTCCCAAAGGCCTTACGCTGCGACTGGCGCTTGTGGAGGATTTATCGTTTTAAGTCACGCTACCCCTTCGTCACGGTGTTGCATATGTAGTCGCCCATTGTTGACCGCTGTTCATCAATGTGTTTCTCAGAAAACCTCCCATGAATTGCTCAGGTTGACGAGCTGCAAAGTGGCCTCGGATAAGGTCTTCAATCTTTAAATCAATTTATATATTCCGTTCTCCATACGATGAAATGCGAATCTATGCATGCGTGGATTTTTGTTTTAGTTACTCTCATTAAATCAGCCCCACAAGTTTGGGTCGCTGCTACTTGAAACCTTATAGGGACTACATTTTCATTCTTTTTTTTTATGCAGGAACATTGGCAAAAGAAGTGTAAAGCTTGAAAACCTCTGAAGCTGCCAAATCTTGCAGAAACCTCCGACATATTCCTTCCTTGTTTGTTTCTGCTGTGCTAGTGCTTCTGTGCC
Organism: Amblyomma maculatum; assembly: GCA_023969395.1. Classification (NCBI taxonomy): domain Eukaryota; kingdom Metazoa; phylum Arthropoda; class Arachnida; order Ixodida; family Ixodidae; genus Amblyomma; species Amblyomma maculatum. Next base: position 15,584 of record JAJIZL010021424.1, read on the forward strand.
TGGTAAAGCTCTTTCAGACCCTTTAGCGGCTCTCGCTGACATATTGGTGGAGGTGATTGTACTGACACGCATACAACCTATTGGGAGTTTCCAACTGGCAGCTACACCCTGTGCATACTACATATATTCACAAAGCAAGCCGCCTTTTCAGAGGTTTGGCTCTCAAGTGTGGTTCTCTCATCACACCACCATAAACTGCATTCGGGATCTAACCTTCCGAAGCGGATGCTTGGATCCACAGCACGTCGGACCATGACGCCCACAGGGCCAAGTCAGGCCGTCCCCGCGAGTTCTCTCCCCTTTGCCACTCCGTCCGCTTGTACATCCACATCGTTTCATGGCGACAAGCTTGATCGCATTGAGGCCTGGGTGGACAGCCAGTGCCGATTCGGTGCGATAAAAATGCGCGACGAAGACCGCGAGATACAGAATGACTATTTTGTCTTTGAAGAGAAGTCAAGACGCGGTTCGAAAACAATGAACCAATGAACCAGCATTCACCACCTAGAGAAATTTTCAGAGGCAGCTTCTTTAAACCATCGGTAGGATAAAAAGGAGAGGGCTTGATTTCCTCTGCAGGCGCAATACAAGCGGCCTAACGAAAGCATCGCTACATTCGTGGAAGGCATGACTCGGCTGTTCAGTTGTGCAGATCCTGCAAAGTCATTTCAGAAAGCGACGGGTCAAAGAACAGCTGTTATTCGATGCTGTACGCGAGCCTACAAATTCGCCACTGCGGTGAATTTCACAAGGGAAGCGACAGAAGAAGTGCGTCTTGCGGGAGCGATTTGCGCATTTTGGCCGCCCTTAGAACATCAAAGCTGTGTACTTCCAGGTACATATACCCGGGAACGAGAATCAGGCATTTCATAAACTTGCAGGAAGCATCCTGTGTGAAGAGCTGCAGAAGATGAAGCATTCGACTCAAGCTGCCGCCATTCACTCGCAGGCACATTGGTGAAGGATATCATGTTCCTGAGATTTATAGACCTTTTGTATTGCCACATACACCGCAGGAGGGAACATTTATAGCGGTCACTTTCAATACAAAATATTTAACAAGAATTTAAAAGGTTGGTAAGGCATCCCATCTCGGCAGACCACAAGCCACTAGCAAAGAAAAAGAAAATGGTAGTAAAAAACAGAACAAATGCTCGGTGCTAAAGCCTTATCGGACAGCTGTTCGTGACAATGACAATGCCTTTTGGCAGCATTCTTCTTTCGTATGAAAGACAGAGGGACCGAAACAAAGTCGGTTTGTGGTGACAGAGGTGTCTAAGGACGGAAACACACAGAAGATACTCGTTCGGCTTATTCTTTTGTCGCGTCGATTTCATAGCTTCTCATTTTCCTCTTTGCTTGCCACTAGTGTTCCAGCCCTCTGCTGTAACTACACGAACCACCGGAAAGGCTGAGTTATTGTCGCCTGCCTTCGCAGACAGCGTCCAAAGCACTTTGACGTTTCCCATGTCTCTGAATTCCGATGCTCTAAAATGTGTGCCTGCTTCTCCCGCACGACCAAGCGTGAGAGAAGGGCAGATAACAGAACGAAAAATCCATAAAACAGCACAAAGCGCGCGATATACTCCATGCGCGCTTGCTTGCAGCTGACAAGAAACAGACAGTTCGAGTCAGCGCGCCCGATACCACGGCAGATACGCTGCTCAAAAGGAGAGAAACAAATGAACGTTGAAAGCCTTCCGGCCGAAATTTTCCAGTTTTTCCCCGCCGGGGTCCTGCATGTACCACTCACGTCGGCAGCATACAGCGCCTAAATACTTTGTGCTGTTGTGGATTCTAATGAGGAGGTAGCGCCTCAGACAGACGGGAGGAGGAACAAAATGCAAGGTTAAGAACAGCGGGTGAGAGGAGAAGAAGGTTGACGAAACACACTGCAATATCGAATGCGCAACCCGTCGTCCGACCGAACCAGATAACTTCGCGGGGCGGTAGATAACGAGCGAAGAAAGGAAGTGCGAGTCACACCCCGTTGGCGCTAGCTGGATTGTGCGTCTCGTTGCCATTAATATTCTCCTGTCCTTAATTTTTCATTTCTGCCAACTTTCTTTTTCATTTGCCTCGGTAGCGGGGTATTGTCTCTTGACCTACGAATTTTATAAAACAACAGGGACCTAATTTTAAAGATCGTCTTTTTCTTTCTTCGCCCCCCCCCCCCCTCCTTTTCTTGGGCGACTTTGTGCCTCCCCTCAGGGCTTCCCTCAACATTGAATGCCCTTGTTTCGGCTTTTGGTAGGGCCCCGTTTTGCACAGACTGGCGATTCCCAGCGGTGGTCAAAGAGGCTGTTCTTTTCAGGGAGATGCGCCAAAAAAAAAAAGTACTGGAGTAAAGAGCAGACAAAGGAGAGTTTACTACATCCCTTTCTGAAAGGGGTTTATTTGGAAGAAACGAAAAGGAAATTTTGTTTGGTTTGGTTTGTGGGTTTAACGTGCCAGAGCGACTCAGGCTATGAGAGACGCTGTAGTGGAGGCCTCCGGAAATTTTTACCACCTAGGGTTCTTTAACGCGCACTGGCATTGCACAGCACACGGGCGCGTTGCTTTTCGCCTCCAGCGAAAAGCGGCCGCCGAGGCCGGGATTCAATCCCGCGTCCTTGGGAACAGTAGTCGAGCGCCGTAACCACTGCGCCACCCCGGCGGTGTACTTTTATGAAAAGGAAATAATAACATAAAAGAACACATATATTTCTATTGTCCCTTAACCAAGGTAAGAAAGAAGCTGTATGCAGGCCACTTAAGGCTGCTGACAGATTTTGAATGTGGAAGCATGAGGTGGATTAAGATGATGTTTTAGGCAGATTGAGACTTATACATAACATTCATTGATTACGAAAAAGCATTTGACTCAGTTGAAACCTCGGCGGTGATGCAGGCATTGCGAAACCAGGGGGTACGTGAAAGTGCTGAAAGATATATATAGTGGCTGCACAGCAACCATAGTTCTGCATAAAGAAAGTAACAAAATTCCCATAAAGAAAGGTGTTAGGCAAGGAGACACAATCTCCCCAGTACTATTCACAGCTTGTTTAGAGGAAGTATTCAGAGACTTAGAATGGGAGCAGTTAGGGATAAGGGTAGATGGAGAATACCTTAGTAATCTGCGATTTGCTGATGACATTGCCTTGCTAAGCAACTCGGGGGATGAACTGCAACTAATGATTTATGACCTAGACAGGAAAAGTAGAAAGGTAGGCTTGAAAATCAATATGTGGAAGACTAAGGTAATGTTCAACAACCTCGGGAAGGAACAGCAGTTTACATTAAGTAGCGAAATACTGGAAGTAGTAGGCGAATATGTCTACTTAGGACAGGTAGTAACCGCAGATCCGGACCATGAAAAGGAAATAAGAAGAAGAATAAGATTGGGATGGAGCGCATTTGGCAAGCACTCGCAGATTATGACTAGCAGCTTACCGGTATCGCTCAAGAGGAAAGTATACAACAGTTGCATCTTGCCTGTACTCACCTATGGGGCTGAAACGTGGGGGCCAACCAAGAGAGTTCTACTTAAGTTGAGGACAACCCAGAGGGCTATGGAACGAAAAATGGTAGGGGTAACATTAAGAGATAGAAAGCGTGCAGAGTGGGTCAGAGAAATAACTCAAGTTAACGACATTCTAGTAGAAATTAAGAAGAAGAAATGGGCATGGGCAGGACATGTAGTGCGAAGAGAGGATAACCGATGGTCGCTGAGGGTAACAAACTGGATTCCAAGGGAAGGAAAGCGTAGCAGGGGGCGGCAGAAAGTTAGGTGGGCGGATGAGATTAAGAAGTTCGCAGGGGTCAAGAGGATGCAGCTAGCACAGAACCGGGTTAAGTGGAGAAATATGGGAGAGGCCTTCGCCCTGCAGTGGGTCTAATCAGGCTGATGATGATGATGATGATGATGCTGATGAGACTTGAGTAAGGAAGAGTAAGTGAAATAGGCGCTTAAGAGATTACCTGAATGGTAGATTAATGTGGTTCTAGATATGGATTAATATAGTTAGTAGTAGTAACGTGCATGTACTGTACACATTCATTGCAAACGTACCACTCCGAGTGTGTCGCTGTTCTCATGACGTCACACCGATTTATTTAGGACCTTTGGGTGTAAGCGCCGCCGTCGCCGCCGGGTTCGTTTTATAATGGCGGTTATAATGCATCAGCTTTAAATATTATTTTCTTACTCTCGCAGCGACACTGAAATTAAAGAGAAAGGCCGATCAAGATAAAACGGAAGAAGGGAAATAAAGGTTCAAAGGTGCTGCAATGAAAGCTAACAAATCGTGAGCTGTTGTTATTCCACGATGCTGTCGTTGTATTCAGTTCCACAAAGTCGACGTCTGCATGGCATATCATTTTTTTGCTTTTTGTGGTTCTAGCCTTTGGGACTTTTCTGATCCACGGCCAGCCATACATTGTTGTGAGGACGCAGAGTAAGTGACAGCGGATAATAATGCAGCCAACGCTTTCCTTAGACTATCCGGGTCTAGGTTCTGCTCTATTATCCTACGCAGATATCGTCACGAAAGTACACATGGGTCATTGCCAGCCTAATTTATTTATGTGCTCTCACTTCACTAATCTTCTTTGCTCCATTCTCAAATATGTATGCGTTAGTTGGTTTGATTTCAAAGCCGCACTTTCTTATACTCGTTCGAAGGAGTGACCATCGCCTAGTACATCGGAGCTGCCAGCTATGCAGTATAATAATTTCGCACTACCAGCTACCGATGCACAGAATAATTCTTTCCGACGTTAGTGTTTAAAATAGCAAGGCTGTTATGCCACACATACATGAATTTATCGCAGTGTGGACAGATACTCGGTTTTTCTAAATCACATCATGCTCTGAGCTTGCCCCGCGCCAGACGGTCTACGTGGAAACAGAGTCATGGGAACTCTCCCTTCATAGCCAGAAACAACATGCCCAAAGCAAGTCATCGGTCAAGCCCAGGCCACCGCCGGAAGCTAACAGATTCCGGCCGACGTTTATGGGGGAGTTAGACGGTGAAAGGGGGAGCTACGTCTCACCCGATAACCGTACCCTCTGACGGGTGCAAATAAAAAAAGTTTCTTTTTCTCCATTTTTTTTTAGAATGAAAAAGAACTAACAGCTTGTTGTGGCATACGCGTGGCAAAAAGCAGGCTTTATCTTAGACGCTCTGCCGATGACTTTTGTCAAGCACTAAAGACACGGCAGGTGAACACCTTCCGTACTCTAGGAGAGCCCTACCGTTGACATCCACGAACTGTAACTGCATGTCCCCACACTACTATTCTTACTAGGCACTTGTAAGACAGGAGATTCAGGCAAATAAACTTCGGCAAGGTCTCTTCCGAGTTGCAAACGTCTCGCTCAAGCAGTTAAACAAAGGCAGCCCTGGGAAAAATGACATCCTCCGCTTAGCCCGTAGAGAGCAAAGGAGGAAAAATAGAGGGTAGAAAAAGAGGGCGAGAAAGAGAAAGGGCCTCGCAAGAGGGCATCTCAAGAGGAACTTTCGGCGCCCGCTTCTTGAGTAGCAGAAAGTGCGTAAAAAGTGGGCGAGCAGGGCGAGATGGTAACTGCAAGGATGGATGGCAGAAAGCAAGAATGACTGGGCGACTGACGGGAGTGAAAGAAGGAACGCAGGAAGGCACTTCAGTCGCTTGAAGAGCAGCGCAACCGTGCAGGTCGGCCAGCGAAGACTGCCACTCGAAGCAGCAGTTGCCTGCAACGTTAACTTTACTCACTTCCCTTCTTCCCCAGTCACTCTCTGAAAGACCGAAACGCAGCATTGTTCGAGTTCACCGTGTGCCGTTCGCCATTCATTTAGGGCTGGCTGAGCTTTACGACTGCCAACAATCTAATTCACGAAGCCTTCCTGCAGCGGAGGTTAGAATGGGTATACAGGAAGGAAAAAAAAGCAGGGAGATGGTATCTGTAAGAATAGGGAGAAGTAGGAACAACGTGGCAGACAAAGGAATCGCAGTGCGCTTTCAACCAAATAACCAATTCGTGGACCAGCTTGCGGGAGCAAAGCTAAACTTGGAGAGCCGACATTTGTTGGCGTGAGGACGTGCGCTGCCAGCTAGAAGAAACGACGACGCAATCGCCAGCCGTTTGTACGCTTTCTGCTCCATGAATATCACCCAGCTGAAGCGCGTAAAGCCACGCTTTTTGCAGGCCTCCTCCGTATATGACGCCAGGCTTAGTCGTAAAATGCACCGTGCATGACGGAAGAAAAGGGCCGCGCTCTCGCTGACTCATTCGAAAAATCGGGAACGTTGCTTGTCAGTGCAACTCTGGCACAGTGGGTGTTAAGCAGTGTTGTGTTCGTTTCATGGTGCATCCACACCTATCCGGCCGCCGCCAGTGTCCCCCGGGTGGCTGTTTTATGTTTCCCTCCGTACCCTTCGAGGGATCGGTATATGTCGGGATGCAGGCATCCTGCCTCCAGCAACCTCATGTTGCCACTGCAGAGATTTCGTTTTCTTCCCGGGGTGGGCGGTAACTGACGCGGTAGCAGTGCCTGCAGTGTCAGATGATGCTAAATGAAGGTCTATGCAGTAGAAAAGAAAGTGAAAGAAAATATGACAAAACCACAAAGCGTGCTGCCTCAGGAGGTTAACTAAATTTTGAGCACGTCGTTCGTTCTGCATCGATGCGATTATGCAGCATCCACAATGTCACGTTCTGTGGCTATTTTGCCCCACAAAGTCCCATACATATTTTAATGTAACAGTCTGTAAAATCTTGTTCTCAGTGTATTGGTATGCTGTAAGCTCTTCTCTGAAGACGGATTGAGGTAACACGGGCAATGTCATACATGATGTCGCTAATTCTAGTCACGACCTCATAAGGGTTATCATAGCAGGCCAATAACTTTTGATGCAAGCCGCGGCGCCGGACCTGATGCCATAGCTAGACCCTATCGTCCGGAGTGTAGATAAGATGCCGGCGTTTACCATCGTATTGGTAGTGGTGCAAGGGAGCGAAAGCGGACAATCCGACGAGCTCTTTCAGGCAAGGACAAGATCTCCGCGACATACAGATTTTCATTGATAGAAAACGGCATGATTTTGTCGAGGGTGTAGGGTGGCTGGCGAGCGTACAAGGGGTAGGATGGACTGTATCTGGTAGTTTAATGAGTAGCAGTATTGAACGCGTATGTATGTCAGTATAGTCCACAAGATATTATGCTCCGAGTCCCCATGCATGGCAAGCATGTTGGTCAGTGTCCTACTGATGTGCTCCCTCAAACCGTTTGTCTGTGGGTGATATGGTGTTGAGTGTCTGTAGGTGACTTCGCATAGACGTAGCAGCTCCTCAGCGATATCGACAGTGAATTGGAGGCCTCCGTCATGATCACTAGTCAGGGGGGTCCATGACGCAAGAGGACAGAGTTCAAAAGGAATAGTGACACGTGATGCGCAGTAGCCGATGGTAGAGCAGCTATTTCACAATAGCGAGTGAGGTAGTTTGCACATATCACGATCCACCGATTGCCGTTTGGATACTTGTTTTCTCAAGTCAAGCAGATCAATTACAACCTGTTCAAACTGACTGCTGGGAGGCGCCTCAGGGTGACGAAGGCCAGATGGAGCGTAGGTAGGGCGTTTATGACGCTGACACTGCGTGCAGCTGGCCACGTATCCTTCTGTCGTCAAACGCATTCTCGGCCAATAAAAGCGCTCTTGAACTTGATGGAGCATGCTGATCCCAGATGTCCCGATGGGAGGTATCATGCATCACACGTAAAATAGAGGAGCCCAGAGCCTTTGGGACAACAAGCAGGTATCGTGGGCCCACAGGAGAGTAGTTATTTTTCAACAGGAGACCGCCGCGGATAAAGAAACGACCTTTAACTCCCTTTTTGTGTGTGGAGGCAAACAGAGGCTGTAGAGATGGATCTTCAAGTTGCTCAGTTTTAGACACCTCAATGTCAGGAAAGTCAGGACGAAGGCTAAAATGTAATGGTCTAAATTTTCACTGTCACACTCTGTAGACGGCAGCGGCATTCGCGAGAGACAGTCTACATCGGCGTATCGGCACCCGCTCTTGTATACAACATTGAAGTTATACTCCTGTAGACGGAGGGCCCAGGGAGTGATGGTCAGTCACAATCGTGTGGGGTGACCATACAAGTAGGATTGAAACCTCTGCACAGTGAAGCTCATAGCAAGGCATTCTAGTTCGGTGACGGTATAGTTGCGATCTTGCTTGCTGAAGGAGCGGCTCGCATATGCAATAAAGTGCTCCTGATCATCTCTGCGCTGAACCAGAACAGCGCCGATGCCAACACCACTAGCCTCAGCATGAACTTCTCTTGGTATGGAGTGGTCGAAATGCCGGAGAACAGGATATGAGGTCAGTAGAAACTTCAGCTGGCGGAATTAAGCATCGCACTCGGCAGTCCATTCAAACGAAGCTCCTTTGTGAAGAAGGCACATAAACGGGTAGAAGATATCGGCAAAGCGGTGAATAAAACGCCGGAAGTGGAAGAGTAACAGGAGAATGTAAGCCGCATTCATCCTTTCATCTCCTGACGCTTACGCAAGGCAACGTTTGATGCCTTTCACTGCCCTTCAAGACCATCAATTCATTTAATATTCTCTTATGAAACAAGAGGCAAGTGTTCCGCTGTCATGACCACACTGGACTCCTGCCTGTGTTCGGAGAAGCCCACGTTTTCAGAACGGCCCCCTCAACTTCGTAGAAAGTGAAGAGAAATATAACTACGAAACTTTATGAATGCGAAGATAAATGGCTGGTGCAGGATATAGATAAGAAGAAAGCAAGTATAAAGAAAAAAAAATTTCGTGCCCATCTACGTTCGGGAAAAGAGGCGTTTCAGCTTTCCAAGGAGGGTAGAAAGCTTCTGCTGTATATTTTATTTCAGAAGAGGCGCTCTTGACTCGAACCGGGCTGGCCAGTTTTGAAACTCGATTTCTGCTACGTCTTGAAGACGGGACTGGTACTCTGGAAACGTTTACAAGAAGGCGTCGTCATGAATGCGATGAGGCTGTGAACTTAGCGGCAAGAAACTATTTTTCAGCCTCGAAGCCTGGCGTTTATGCATTATTTAACAGGGATTGTGAAATAATATGAGTAGAGATCGAAGAGACAGGACTACATCTTCAGATCAGAAGATGGCAGCTCTCAAGAATTTATATCTAAAAATATTTCTTCTGATGAAAGACGCGTTCTTACTATGCTCAGTGTAGACACTCGCAGACGTGCAGACGCATTTTGGATGAAGCCATCTGCATGTAATTATTCTATATTTTATTCTCTGAAGGTTAGCGACGAGAACTTGTGAAGGGGACAACGGCATTTCACAGAGCACGGAAAGAGTTGGTACTATTTGAGGAAAACCACAGTCCGGAGGGGAGCACCTTTTTTTCCTTTATTTTTTTCTTTCTTTTTTTCGCGGAATATAACCAGCCCTTATACATAGCATACATTGATTACAACAGTTGCATCTTGCCTGTACTCACCTATGGGGCTGAAACGTGGAGGCTAACCAACAGAGTTCTACTTAAGTTGAGGACAACCCAGAGGGCTATGGAACGAAAAATGTAGGGGTAACATTAAGAGATAGGAAGCGTGCAGAGTGGGCCAGAGAAATAACTCAAGTTACCGACATTCTAGTAGAAATTAAGAAGAAATGGACATGGGCAGGACATGTAGTGCGAAGAGAGGATAACCGATGGTCGCTGAGGGTAACAAACTGGATCCCAAGGGAAGGAAAGCGTAGCAGGGGGCGGCAGAAAGTTAGGTGGGCGGATGAGATTAAGAAGTTCGCAGGGGTCAAGTGGATGCAGCTAGCACAGAACCGGGTTAAGTGTAGAAATATGGGAGAGGCCTTTGCCCTGCAGTGGGTATATTTAGGCTGATGATGATGATGATGATGATTACGAAAAATAATTGACAGTAGAAACCTCGGCGGTCATGCAGGCTTTGCGAAATCAGGAGGTGGACGAGCCGTATGTGAAAGTGTGGGAATACATAAATAGTGGCTGCACAGCAGCCAAAGTTCTGCCCAGAGAAAGTAACTAAACTCCTATACAGAAAGGTGGTAGGCAAGGAAACACGATCCTCAGTACTATTCAAAGCTTGCTTAAAAGAAGTACTCAGAGACTTGGAATGGGAACAGTGAGGGATAAGGGTAGATGGGGAATACCTCAGTAATTGCGATTTTCTAGACATTGACTTGCTAATTAACTCAGGGGATGAACTGCAAAGAACGATTGATGACCTAGATAGGAAATATAGAAAGGTAAGCCTGAAAATCAGTATGCAGAAGACTAAGGTAATGTTCAACATCATCGGGAAGGAACAGCAGTTTACGTTAGGTAGCGAAGCACTGGAAGTAGTAGGCGAATAAGTCTACTAAGGACAGGTAGCCACCGCAGATCCGGACCCTCAAAGGGAATTAACAAAGAGAATAGGATTCGGATGGAGCGCATTTGCAAGCACTCACAGATTATAACTAGCAGCTTACCGGTATCGCTCAAGAGGAAAGTATACAATTGCCTCTTACCTATACTCACCTATGTTGCTGAAACGTGGAGGTTAACGAAGAGGGATCTACTTAAGTTGAGGACAACGCAGCGAGCTATGAAACGCAAAATGGTAGGGGTAACATTAAGAGATAGGAAGCGTGCAGAGTGGGTCAGTGAAATAACTCAAGCTACTGATATTCTAGTGGAAATTAATAAGACATGGGCATGGGCAGAACATTCGGTGCAAAGAGAGGATAACCGATGGTCGCTTAGGGCAACAAACTGGATTCCATGGGAAGGAAAGCGTAGCAGGGGGCGGCAGAAAGTTAGGTGGACGGAAGAGGTTAAGATGTTAGCAGGGGCCAAGTGGATGCAGCTAGCATAGAACCGGGTTAAGTGGAGAAATATGGGAGATGCCTTCGCCCTGCAATGGGTATATTCAAGCTGACGATGATGATGATGGGTGACCGTTTTGACTTCGTTACCCGCACATGGGGTCAAACTACAATTTTCACGCACTTGATTCACACCAGTGACACCAGTTCTATTCACAGGCGGGCCTATCGTGTATCGCTAGGCTACGCGTAATTCAAACGGAGGTCGAGAAGATGTTACCGAACGACATAATTGAGCCTTCCAGTAGCCCCTGGGCATCCCCTGCCGTGTTTGTAAAGAAGAAAGATAACATTTGGAGATTATTCGTTGACTACCGCCATTTGAATAAGACAACCAAAAAAGACGTCTATCTTCTTCCGCGTATTTGATAGTTTGCACGGAGTTAGCTACTCTTCATCATCGAGCTTCGTTCCGGCTACTGGCAGATCTCTATTGACGAAAGGGGTGGTGAAAAAACGGCGTTCGTCACCCCTGACGACCTTTACCAAATTAAGTTATGCCTTTTGGCTTTTGAAATGCCCCAGCAATCTTCGAACGCATAATGGACTCTTTGCTCAGAGGCTTTAAGTGGATTACTTGATATTATGATCTTGACGTACATATGACAGCCACCTCCTTCGCATTTCTACTATTCATGCGCTTTTTCGTCGCGCTGCACTTCAGCTAAACTCCAAGAAGTGCAGCTTCGGTCACCGCGAAATCGAAGTTCTTGGTCACTTGGTTAATGCTGCCGACGTTCAGCCTGACCCTGACAAGATTTGCGCCGTTAGAGATTTTCTTACTCCGCGTTGATCCAGCGTTGTTCGAAGCTTGATTGACCTATGCTCCTATTTCCGATAATTCGTCTATAACTTTGCAGCCCTTGCTCGTACTCTCGCCCAACTCCCGCAGAAAGACGTTTCGTTCTCTTGGGGGCCGGAAAAAATCTGCAGCTTTCTCGGAATGGCTCTAACAGCTGCGCTTCACCATCTTTGAGCAATTCTATGATGCTCCCACGGCTGGACACCTGGGGGTCTCCCGCACATAGCCTGCGCCGATGTTTCTACTGGCCGTAGCCCTATCTCTCCGTGCCACACTAGGTCGCCGCATATGAACTATATCAGCATCGGAAGAAACCTACAATTTTGCCTTCAAGTCACTTGCAACTGATCCCCATACCGACTGACCCGTTTTCCCGTGTTGACGTTGACCTCATTGGGCCCTTCCCAGTTTCCGCCTCGGAGAACAAATGGATCGCTGTCTCAACCTGTTACGCTACGCGGTACGCTATTACCCTAGCCATCCCGACCAGCAGCGCTACAGATGTGGCTGACTTCCTTCTAGAAAACGTGATTCTTCGTCATGGCGTCCCCCGTGAACTACTCACTGTCCGAGGCTGCTGCTTCCTCTCACGAATGCTTGACAAAATTCTTCATGCGGGCTCCGTTCATGACAAATTCGCCACCGCCTATCACCCCCAAACCAACGGCCTCATGGAAAGTGAAAATCTTACGCTCACAGACATGCTGTCCATCTACTCGTATGTGTCTGACGGCCACCGGGATTAGGACGTTCATATAAACTTTGTGACGTTCGAATAAAAATTGTCGCTCCCTTCTATCTCCGGATACTCGCAACTTTACCAGCTATTTGGCCGACATCCGTTACTGCCCTTCGACACCGCACTAACCGCGGCAGACGTCACCAGTACTTACTCTGGTGATGCCGTCCTCCGCAATCATGATGCCCGACGGATTGCTCGTGCCAGTATTGTAAATCCCAAGACTCCCCAAAAATGCCGGTACAACAGTCGCTACCGTGATGTGCACTACAATCCTGGACCTCTCGCCTTGCTTTGGCTCCCGGGCCGTCGAGTGGGGTTATGCAAAAAACTTTTGTCCCGTTACACTGGCTCTTATCGTTTTTAGCGCACCGTGACCTTCGTCACATACGAAGTTGAACTTCTGCATCCGAAGTCCTCGTCCGCAGCGCCACCCTGCAAAATTGTGAATGTGTCCCGTGTCAAAACCCTATAATTCGTGTTCTTTTTCACTAATGTTGAACGCACTGGGACTGTGCTTTTCCGGAGGGGAGTAGTGTTAATTAGCGGTATTCGCTGGTCGTACTCCAGAGGACGATGAAGTCTGACAGACTGTCTAAAGTCAGGGTCGCTGTGGGTGGACTGACCTGAGCAGCCAACAACAGCTAGTTATAAGGACTGCTATCGCTTGTGTAGTTTTCCCGTAACAATATTATTAATGTTCTGCCCGCTCATAATGCACTTACACTAAGGTAATTTAGAGATGACTATGTGGAGACAATTTAGACACACTTATTTTAGTGTCTCCACAAATATATTTGACAGGACCCGCTGAGCCACCACCACCTAGAATACTACAAGGCCTGTGTAAGCTTATGTGACGTCATTATAGTGAGGTCATCCTGAAAGTGGGCTTCACCTTACGCGGACCCGTTTTTTTTCTATTCAACGCTGCTCTGGAGCTACCTCTTGAAATTTTTAGTGCTAGCGATGAAGAGGGTTATGCTTGTGTTACCTGTCTTATCTAATGTTGTCAATCTTTCGAAGTATATGAGAAGCTCGGCAAAATCCACCTGGCGTTTATTTCGGCGGCAGAATAAGTTTCGAGGAAATGTTTACCTTCATTCAGAGTTACTTGAATAAACATTAACACAGGTACAAAATTAATCTGAGAGCACATTTATTGTTAGATGGATATATTAGGCTAAGAATGGTAGGCAAAGATATTACTCAGAACTGCGACTTTGACTACACTCGGTGTAGCTTGTCGTGAATACGAGGTTACTTTCACGGAAGTGCTGGTCACAAAGCTGTAACGTAAATATAAAAAAAAAGCTGCTTAAGCTGGGAGCCGCGATTGCCATGAGTATATCAATGTAGCGAGCAGCTAACTTGGCTTTAAACCAGTCATTTACTACGGCAACTATGATCACGTGGCCACTAGCGAAATAAAATTGTTTCCATAAAAAATAATTTAGGTAGAAAAACAATTTTGTTCCGCCCTCAAAACAGGGCGGAGGCTACTCGATTATTAGTAGTTGTGCTGTCGAAATTGTGTGCTCGATATGGGCACGCCTAGGCTTTAATACACTGTGCTAAATCAAATAGTGTTGAATAGCAGCATGAGCATTAGGAAGCAAACAAGAACGCATCCTACCACCCGTGCCAACGTCGCAAATGGCCGACTTCTCCACTCGCTGGCCACCTACAATCCCTTCCCTTTCAAGCTACGCCATTCTACGTAGTCGGCATCGAATGATATGGTACCTGCCCCTCTCTGATCGAGGTAACTATTGCATTATTATTGCCCTCGACCACTTTACACGCTGCGCTGAGACAGCACCCGTGTCCTCGGGTGCCGCTCAAGAAGTTGCTAATTTCTCCTTGCTATCTATTGTATTGCGTCAAGGCGCTCCTCTGGTGCTCCTAAGTGACTTCGGGACGACATTGTTATCGAAAGCCTTTGCCGAAGTTCTACACGCATCATCCACCCTCCATAAGACAACCTCAAGGTACCCTCTTCAGAATAACGGTCTGACTGAGTGATTTCATCGTACCCTATGGGAATGGGATATGATATCCATGTACATCGCCCGGATCATCGAAATATGGACACTATTCTACTATTCGTCACATTAGCCTATAATACGCGTCGACGCCGATTTTTATGCGTGGATCTCAGGGGGTAACATCGGCATTTACTTCAAAACGGTTAAACATGGTCAACAAGATTTTTTTGGTGTGACCGTCTCGCGTTTAAAGGCTGAAAACGATAATTATGCTGTTTTACGCAAAACCACTATCCATATCGAACGTGCGACGAGGAAAATTGCCACTTTCAGCGTATAGTTCTTATCTGTCTCATTGACGCAGAGTCCTGTCAAATAAATTTGTGGGGATGATTTACAGACACACTCGTTGTCGGATCTCCACAAATATATTCGACAGTACCCGCTGAGCCAGGCGGAAACGGGACAGAGAACCGCCGGCATTCAGTCCTGCAGCCACGGTGAACAATCTGCGCGCGCTTGGCTGGCGTGCTACAACTGCATTAAATTCTTGCATTTAATATATAAGTTACGAGTTAGAACTGAGCTTCAATTTAAAAAACATTCCAAATTATGTAATACGTAATCTATTGCACTAAACACACTAAAATCGATTTGCATAACGAATTAAGAAAGGAGGCGATTCTGGAGTAACAAAAACTGTATCGGTGTACGTTAATGCAAAAGTGTAAAGGAAGGTAAATATTTACATTTATTGTTTACTCCATGCATGAGGTGAAACGCGCCTCTAAAAGAGGTGTCATATGGGCAAGTGAAATTCTATCGGGCTTTATGCGAAAAGTATTCAGTGGTTTTGCCTGAAGTAAACCACCTACCGACACACAAAATGCGAGCAATATCAATCATTGGGTATGCAAATAATGTATGGTACCTGCGAAATGCAACTAATCCTAATAGTAAACAGTCGTGTAACTGGCTTCTAGATCAATCTTTAAATAATACCAGTGCGTGAATTCTACAGAACTATACATCAGTGTAAACTTTTACCTTGAGCACAGCTTTTCAAAGATCACACATTAACATTTTTATTTATAATTCTATTTTTCTTGTGGTACCTAAATAGCCAGATCCATGTTTTGAAGGTAGGCACAACACTGTTTGTACCCATTTACCAGTTAGTCACAGTGATACATTCATATGTAGCTTTTTTTCGAAAGTAGTTAATTAAAAGGATTCGTCACCTCATTGAACCTTCATTTCTCCTTCCGTAAGTGCTTTAAAGATTTTCGGAAGCTCTTACGTTTTCTGATAACCAAGTGCCTTAGGATACATTTTTTCATTAAATTTGCATGAAATGTGTGTTTGTCTTCAGCGAATGCTAAATATTGAACAGAAGCTTGCAGAAACGCCATTTTGAAATTCGCTATGAAAGCAACAAGACTAACCTAGCAATCTTATCAGGATAGTTCAATCGCAGTCGCAAATTCAGCGCTATGTTTCGTACATTGGGTTACCAAACCTTATTTGCTTTGTGAATATAAGCACATTTCGTTTCCAAAGCAAAAGATTTCCACATTGGCCGGCGACAAAGCGATTGTTCTCTTTATTGGAATATAATTACAAGTCTTGGAAGCCTTCTCTCATAACATGCCGTATGCTTGCTTAGAGTGATTTTTTTCTGCCAGTGGCTTCGGATGCGGCCGTAGCACGCTGTTCCAAGTAGTGTAAGAAGCCTCGTCGAAAAAAACGTCCGCTAGAAATTAGCAGATACTAATCAGAAAGAAGGGCAACTGGTCTTACCTCAGGAACAAATCCTTCATCTGATTAACAAACGAAAAGATTACGGCGCAAGCCCAGTCATCCTTGTTATTCTTCGTAGGTAAAAGAATTGTTCCTCTCTTAACGTGTCAAAATAATAAAGACGCGAGGTGCCGTGAGGAAGGCGTGTGCGATACTTCGCGCACACTTTTTCACAGAGGCGCAGGCTTGAGTGAGTACTTACGGGTGGGTGCGATGAAAGAAGAGGTCATTTTCGTTTTAGTTATGTCAAGCTTCATTTTTGCAGCGGCAAAGCTTTTAAAAGTTTCTTTTTTTTTCTCTAAATGATACATATACTTCGACACTCAATGCTTTACGAAGATCTACGACACAAAAACGCGATGAGTGATCTGTAGGCTATCCGCGTGTGAGTGGTTTAGGCAGCGGAGGGAAGAGGGATGCGGGGCTTCTTGGAAGCGGAAGTAGACTACGTTGCTTCCAATATCGGCTGATCGGCAGGCGGCGCGTAAAATATTGAACCTCCAACGTCATTGCCGATTATCACGCGTCACGGCCTCCGTGTCGGAAGGCGCGCATAGTTGATGGCTTCTCAAATTTTGTCCGGCGTGAATAGTGTATTCACAACGCTTTCGCCTCGCGCAAGGCCTAAAGGAACCGCGCGCCCGCGCACTAGAGGTGCTGCATTTTTCACGGCTTGCCAAGCTAAGGCAATCATTGTTGTTTGGCGAGGCGCTTTTGGCAGCGCCGAGAATTGTATAAGCTCGATACGATAGCGCCGCTGCCGGCGCCAGAGAATTGGTAGAGGCACGATACAAGGCAAGGAGAGCGAGTGAACAAATATAGGTTGGTTCGGTGAAACTGCCAATTTTCAATCATCACTTCTAAAGAAAGAGTAGAAAGGAATATAAAAGATCGCTTAAGAAGAATAACCAAACCTGAAATTAAGAGGAAATATATGACTGAGCATAAGAGGAAGAAGCAATCTTGAAGAAACGTTCTTGATAAAGCAAAGTGGCAAAGAACAGACAGCGAAATAGATGGTATAGAGAAAGTGAAAGATAACACATTGCCGTGCAAATGTGAACTTAATGCCTGTTCGTGCGTTCACACATGCATGTTAGAGTACCAACAAAGTGCCTTTTTTATGTAAATCAGGCTGCGAAAAATAAAATAAAAAGTTCTTGCCTCTCCCCTAACACTCCAGCTGTTTTTTCATGGGCTTGTTATTCTCCTCTAAAACGAGGTGCTGCAGTACATACGAAAGTATGTGGCTCCTGCTAGGAAAACATAGTAGCAGTCCTCCATTTATCATGCCAGTAAAATAAGCCCAGAGGTGTCCGGGTGCATCCTTACACAGTTTGTGGTTTCATTCCACCACCCTGAATATTGTGTGCTACATGAAATGATGATTTTCGAACACCG
>JAJIZL010021424.1:38196-59579 GCA_023969395.1 Amblyomma maculatum
GGCGAGTTAACAATGGCATGGTCGAGGCTGAACGTGTCGGACATATTTTAAAAGGAATTGGCTCTTTTGCCTACGCAGCTCTAGCTGCCCAAAATCCCGTCACGGTGGCAGACATTCGTGCCACTTGCCAGCGACTTGACTATCTACAGTCGCGCCGCCTCAACAACACCTGGGATCCGAGCCAAATTCCCGAAACTGATCTGCGCACCATCATACGATCTATAATACGGGAAGAGCTCCACAATGATATTTCGTCGGTTCCTGCCTTCTCACGCCCACCTGCTCAATCTACTGGGTTGCGTGGCATTATCAAGGAGGAGCTTACTTCACTCAATCGTCCTATGGCTACAGAACCACCAGCCCCTCCCTACGTTCCGACGTATGCTGAAGTCACTGCGGCTCCTCCTCCTTGTCCTCCTGTCCATCACGCGCCTGTCCCACCCAGCCTCGCCGCCCTGTCCCCGCGACCACCGGTGTATGGTAATTGGCGGCCTCTCCCACCTCGTCCAGTATGTTTCTACTGCGGAATCCGCGGCCATGTAACACGCGTTTGTCGCCGACGACTGCGAGATGAGCGTGCGAGCTATGGGTACGTTCGACGTGACGACGCCTACCAGCTTCCTCCTCGCCAGTACTACACCGATAATGACCTCCGTCCCTCTTCCTCCCCGTCGACTTCTCCTGACCGGTCTAGGACAGCACGGCCATCGCGTCGTCGCTCCCTGTCACCCTTTCGCCGGACTTCGTCGCCCCTTCGCCCTCCATCTTCAGCTTCTGCCCGCCAAACGGAAAACTAACCTGTGCAGTTTCCGGAGGTAAAACTGCACCGCCTGTCGTCGCTCCAATTCCTCCTCTGCTCCCATCAAACATGTTGACTGTATTCCTTGAGGGACATGAACTGGAAGCTTTAATTGATACCGGCGCCGCTATTTCTATTATGAAACTTGACTTGTGTTTAAAACTGCGAAAAGTGCGCACACCTTATACCGGTCCTCCTTTACGTGCTGCAAATGGACAGAATATTAACCCTTGTGGAGCGTGTACAGCCCGAGTCACCATTGACGGCATCTTGCACTTCATTGAGTTTGCTGTCCTATCCTCCTGTGTCCATCAACTCATCTTCGGCTGGGATTTCCTCCAAAACGCCTCAGCAGTCATTACGTGTTCCCCTCCCACTATTGAAGTCACTGAATGCAACATTCTTGCCGATAGAGAACCACTTTCTTCCCGTGTAGTTATGCTTGCCGATCACGTCCTCTATCCGGGCAACGAAGATATTCTATCTGTGACTTCTGACGCCGTCACCGATGGCGACGTCCTGATTACACCCAGCCCTCGTCTCCTGTCAAGAGGTATTATCATCATCGTGTCCCTTCTTCGCTTCTCCAGCGGTTCTTCTCTTCTCGCCGCATTCAACACCACATCAGAGCCCATTCTTCTGCGACGCGACTCTACTGTTGCATCAATTGCTTCCGCCCAGCCTGTCACACTTCTTCCCATCTCCACCTCCGATCGCTCTGATTCATCCCCTGCCTCGCTCAGTGCAGCACTTCGCCACACGATCAGCACCGACCTGACAACAGACCAGACAGACGCATTGCTCGCTGTATTGAACAAGCACGCAGACTCGTTCGACGTCAATTCCGGCACACTGGGTCAAACCGCTGCAGCAACGCATCGCATACTCACCGACGGATCAAGCATAGTTAGACGCCGGCCTTATCGTGTTTCTCCAACCGAGCGCAAAGTTATTCAGGAAAATGTTGCTGACATGCTTGCACGCAACATCATACGCCCATCGTCTAGTTCCTGGTCATCGCCTGTTGTGCTAGTGCAAAAAAAAGACGGTTCGGTTCGTTTTTGTGTAGATTACCGTGCTCTAAACAGAATAACTCGTAAGGATGTGTATCCCCTCCCTCGAATTGACGACGCCCTCGATTGTTTGCAAGGTGCCCAATTTTTCTCCAGCCTTGACTTAAGATCAGGCTACTGGCAGATCCCCATGAATGAAGATGATAAAGAGAAGACCGCCTTTGCAACACCGGACGGTTTATACGAATTCAATGTAATGCCTTTTGGACTCTGCAACGCTCCTGCTACATTCGAGCGTATGATTGACACAGTTCTCCGCGGCCTCAAATGGAAAACATGTCTCTGTTACTTAGATGACATCGTCATTTTTTCTTCGTCATTTCCTGATCACCTTACTCGTCTCGATGAAGTTTTGACAGCACTTTCCAGCGCTGGCCTACAGCTAAACACGAAGAAATGCCGTTTTGCATCAAAATCCATTAAAGTTCTTGGCCATCTCGTAAGCAGCGAAGGAATTAAGCCTGACCCTGAAAAAATCGCTGCTGCGCTGCACTTTCCCCGTCCAACTCGGGTCAAAGATCTCCGCAGTTTCCTCGGCTTGGCATCATACTTCCGCAGATTCATCCGCAATTTCGCCTCTATTGCCTCACCTTTACATGCGCTTCTTCACAACGACACGCCTTTCATCTGGTCTCCTGCTTGCGAAGAAGCATTTGAAACTCTGAAGCGTGCTCTGACTTCGGGTCCCGTCCTCTGCCATTTTGATGATAAAGCACCGACAATTTTGCACACCGACGCCAGTAGCCATGGCATTGGCGCTGTCCTTCTGCAACGCCAAAACACCTCTACAGAAAATGTTGTTGCCTATGCGAGCCGAACTCTGACTTCTGCGGAACAAAACTACACTATTACCGAACAAGAATGTCTCGCCGTCGTCTGGGCTGTTCAGAAGTTTCGTCCTTACCTGTACGGCCGTCACTTCACAGTCGTCACTGACCACCACGCCCTATGCTGGTTATCCACTTTGAAAAATCTGTCCGGTCGTCTCGGGCGGTGGATCCTCCGCCTTCAAGAGTACGACTTTACTGTCACTTACAAATCGGGCAAGAAGCACAAGGACGCCGACGCTCTCTCTCGTTGCCCTATTGCTTTGCCGTCGCAACCCATGTCCTCGCATTCCTCTCCTGTCCCAACGGAGTCAAGCCATTTAAACCCTACAGTTATGCAGTCTTTGAGCGCCGCCTCTATTGCTCCCATGCCAGATATACACTGCAATCTTGCTCACCACCAGAGTGCTGACCCTTACTGTCAAAAGCTGATTGATAGTCTCAGCGGTGTTATTAGACCTCCAAATGCCCGTCTCCGTCGTCGGCTCAAAAATTTCAAGTTACAGGATGGCACATTATTTTGGCACAACTACAGCCCACTGGGCCACACATGGGTTCCCGTAATTCCTTCTTCCCTGCGTCCTCAAGTTCTACAAGCCTTTCACGACGACCCCACCGCAGGTCACCTTGGGTACCACAAAACCTACGACCGCATCAAACGTCGTTTCTTCTGGCCTGGCCTTTCAACCTCAGTATTAAAATACGTAGCGTCTTGCATCCCTTGTCAACGACGCAAGCGGTCTACGTCGCCTCCTGCCGGTCTCTTGCAACCTCTCCCATGTCCTTCCACACCTTTCGAAGTCGTCGGAATCGACTTGTATGGACCCCTGCCCTTGACTCCAGCTGGCAACCGCTGGGTCGTTACTGCCGTTGACCACCTCACCCGATACGCTGAAACCGCAGCACTTCCTTCCGGCTCCGCTTCCGAAATCGCCAACTTCTTCCTCCACACCATACTTCTTCGCCACGGCGCCCCTCGCCTCCTCCTTAGCGATCGTGGCAAGTCGTTCCTCTCCACCGTCCTCGCCGCAGTGCTTCATGCTTCAGGCACGGTGCATAAAACTACATCTCCTTACCACCCTCAGACCAATGGCCTCACAGAACGCTTTCATCGCACCCTTTCTGATATGCTATCCACCTACATTCACCCTCAGCACAACAACTGGGACTCTTTACTCCCCTTTGTAACCTTCGCCTACAACACTGCCGTTCAACGAACCACCACCTACTCTCCGTTTTTTCTTGTTTATGCCCGCCATCCTACCTTCTCCCTCGAAGCATCTTTCTTCACAGCTTCTACTCCTTCTGCCGCGCCTTCCCACGAACAGTTCGTGTCTCGTATCGCCCACTGCCGTGATCGTGCCCGCCTTCAAACTGAAGCCACTCAAGCTTCCAGGAAAAGCACGTATGATGCGACTCATCGCTCAGTGTCTTTCCGCCCTGGAGACGAAGTGCTACTCTGGACACCTACTCGCATCCCCGGCCTGTGTGAAAAGTTTCTGAGCCGTTTTATTGGCCCGTACACGGTTCTGGAACAAACTTCCCCTGTAAACTATCTCATCACACCTGCATCGCCTGTTCGCGATCGTCGGTGTCGCGGCACCGAGATTGTGCACGTGTCGCGCTTGAAACCCTTTAACCGCCGACCTTAAGATTTAATTTGCGACCAGGATGGTCGCTTTCGTTCGGGAGGGGGAATGTTGTAAGCACTGTGAGTGACCTTCATCTTCATCTCAGCGTAATCATCATCGGTCATCGGGTCGTGCGAAGAAGACGAAGTGTTGCTAAGCTGTGGCTAGTCGGTAGCTGCTGCTTCGGCCTACCTGAAGTAAAAAGGTGAATTTGCTGGTGCGTTCTTCTGCCTCACAATATATATATATATATATATATATAATGCAGATGTACAGCTTGTGCAGTGCTTAAAGGACACGCACGAAGGGATTAAACTTGCTCTTACCATGAGAAAAGTACGCTTCACAGCGAATAGGAAGACGGCGTGCATAGCTTGAGGGGAAGAGCCTAAAAGCAGCTCCCATCCTTCACAGCCGAAGCATCTTCTTGATTGCTACGAGCCGTTTGATTATTTCTCGTGTTTCGTTTAAATAAAGCACATTGTGCTGAAAAAATTTATGGGTAATAAGTACTAGTGCATAAGACTTGCTCCTCTGAGCTAAATTGGCGGTTGAAAAGAGGGAAGGGGGGAGGGGGGGGGGATTAAGCTCCGTATTTGTGAGTATGGACACATCAATTATGGCTCCCTTTGAGAACCCTCGTTTCCAAATATGCACTTTACCTCTCGCTTAATTAATAATTAGCCCCACCGGGGTGGTGCAGTGGTTACTGCGCTCGACTACTGTTCCCAATATTGAGGGATCGAATCCTGGTCTCGGCGGCCGCTTTTTGGTGTAGGCGAAAAGCCAGGCGCCTGTGTGCTGTGTGAAGTCAGTGCACATTAAAGAATCTCAGGTGGTCCGAAGTCCTCCACTACGGCGTCTCTCATAGCCTGTGTCGCTTTATGACGTTGAACCAAACCAATTACTAATTAATAATTAGTTCACAGGAAAGAAAAGGTGCAGTATCTGTCACACTTGTTCTGTGGACACCTGCAACGCACCGTAGGGAAAGGGAGGAAGGTGGGTGTAAAAGCGGAGAGAGAGAAGGAAGTGCAGTAGTGGAGAGCTTCAGAGTAATTTCGACCATCTGGGCATCTTTAACGCGCGCGCTAACATTGCACAGCACACGGACACTATTTCATTTCACCTCCATCGAAACGCAGCCGCCGGCGGTCGGGATCGAGGCCAGGCACTTCGGCACAGTAGTCGGGCGTCTTACCACTGCACCACTGTGGCGGGGCCATTTAACTACTAATCTTTCAATATTTGGCTATATTATCCCAAACATGCACTCTCGCTTGTACACTAGTTAGTTGTAAGATAGCACCTTACATGAGACTCTACCCGACATTGATATAAATCTCCACTTTATCCAAGCTTCATCACAACGAGCCTGGTGGTCAGAGGCACATATTCTCGATGTGTTGTCAACTCAGTGCCTGTCGGATTTGTAGTAGCCATTGTACGGCCCTTGTCTACGACTGATACGTAAGTGTAAGCGATACATTATTCGTGACCTGTATTAACCACAGTTTTGTATTGTCGCTTCTTGTCAGGAAATAGTTTTGTCATCTCTGGTTACTGTTCGGAGGCGGATCTGCTATTTCTGTGTTTGTGTTGTGAGGCCATTTAATATAGATGCGAGAGATATACAACGTATAATATCCTCAGGGAGATCTTAAGTACTCAGGTGCATTTGCGGTGTTTTGAACAAACATTCAAAGCCTCAGCAATTGTGTGTTTTGAAATGATCAGTGAAAATTCCAGTCAGTTCGTCGAAACATCTTCACTTTAATATTTCGCAACTAAAAAAAAAAAAAAATATGTGTTTATCCTGAATACCGCCTTATGTTCAGTTCTGTGCTATATCTCCCCAGCAGCGAACGACGGTCATAGATGAGGTGAATACTTCGAGAAATAATAGAAGATACGTCATGCCAATTGCAAGATACGGTTTGCAATTTAGTAGAGCCTAAATTGCATTCAAAGAGGGTCAAAAAGGAGATACAAAAAAAAAAAATGCACGGATAATACATGTACTTATCTTCGTGTTCTCGGAGAAAAAAATATAAAACAAAATATGAAAGATGTATGCAAGCACATCAGGGGCAATCGATGCGGAAGGATACTATTCATAAAGTTGTATGAAAATGTAATTTGGACTTATAACGGAAAGGAAACGCTGCACAGTTTAACACCTACTTTGAATCTGTTTTACTATAACTCTATATACATGTGAGTGAATCTGTCAAAAATGAACAAAGTATCCTTTTCAGTTGATGACACATAATAAAACTGCGGATAATTATTGTAAAATAAGCACGCTGCTTCTATCATAATTACATTCAATAAACGTGGTGAGTAAATTGTTTCATTTCTGCCGCCTTTTTTGTTTCTTTAGAATGAGACGACTTTCTCCTCCTGCTCGTCCTCATGACTAGAAAACAAAAACGCTGTTCTGCTTATAAAGGTAAAGGACCCCTGTAACGGTACTCTCAACAATATTCTGTTGCAAAAAATTCTGGAGGTTGTCCTTGTGAGATTTCGATTTAAATATGAAAGCTCTGAAAAGTTTACAAAGTTTTAAAATTTCATCCTAGCGACCGTTCGCAACCGACTACGGCAACACCATCCCATGCACTTTCTTCCCGATTACATCATCGGTGCTTTCTGGGTGCGCCCACTCATTGTACGCTCTTAAGTGAGGTGGGCGGGACGGGACACGGTGGAGCGCCATCGCGATTTGTTTTCTTCATTATTTTAGTGTGCTAAGTTGATAGGAGGAGAGCAGGAGCATCACATTTGATCGGCGATACGTTCGATACGCGCTAAAAAAGCCAGCTCAATAATTTTTGTTTTGCGGAGAGGACTGCTGAAATATGCATTGCTCGTTCGCGTTTTTTAGCTTAAGTAAATAGTCTTTCATGGGCCGTTTAAAAAGCTAAACACAAAATATCCATCGACATATGTTATTCTCAGTTTAAGAAAAGCGTACTAGAACATAATATGTATTGCAACTTCATAGCTCACTTAATAGAAAAGCCCCGCCGGGGTTGTGCAATGGTTACTGCACTCGTCTAGTGTGCCGAAGGATGCGATATCGAATCCCGGCCTCGACGGCCGCTTTTCGCTGGTGGCGAAAAGCAAGGCTTCCGTGTGCTGTGCGATGTCAGTGCGCGTTAAAGAACTCCACTTGGTCAAAATTTCTGGAGCCCTCCACTACGGCGGCTCTCATAGCCTGAGTAGCTTTGTGACGTTAAACCCTACAAACAAACCAAACCAGCTTAAAATAAAAGGGTGTGCACGATTTCATCATGATTTTAATAAACTTTCCGGCTGCGCACAATTTGTGGAATTTTCTTGATAATGCAGTATCAATTATCAATGGTAAGCAGTTTCGTGATGTTTTTTCAGCTTTCCGAACACGTCTGACTTTGTTGCACATAGCTGCATACTGGAAAATTGTCTACGCAAAGTATATATGCCGTCCTATATGTTGGATTGACGGTTATGTGGGAGACAAAAACGGCATGTTAATTGGATTAACGGTTATGTGTGTGAAAAAAACAGCATGTCAATTGTGGGTAACGGGACGAGGTTGTCGCGCAAAATACTATTGTCCGGCGCTCTTGGGAGCTCTCCTGGGGCCATTTCTTTTTGATTTTTACTACTCATTAAATATGTATGTAAACAGGTCTCCAGGCTTGCGAGATTGCACGCAGAAGATTATTGCATCTGCCGGGGCTAGAGTTAGTTAAGGGAGGGTAGTCAATTATACAGTGATTAATACCTTATATTAGTATTGCGGAAAATGAAATGTGACACAGTTTTCCAAATCATAAGTTATAAAACTAATAAACACACGTCCTACTCTAGAGAATACATTCAATTTATAGCGAAAATTTCGCCATACTATGAAGTTTAAGAAGACTAAATGATATCAGCATCTTTTAAGTTTCTGTGTTACTGAGGCATCAAGTGTTCCTAAGAAGTAAGATATGTTATTAAACTAACGAATTGTTTTTGATGTATAATTTCAAGAGGCATTCAGCATTACTGTTTTACAAAAAGAAAATTGTTCAGAAACAAACTACAATATATGGGACAGCAAAAGGCACAAGTAGATACGTAAAGTTGAAACAATCAATGAGGATCCGTGATTTTTGATCTACATATTTATGACGCCTTTGATTCTGGACATTCTTTGTAATTTTTTACCATTAGCAGGTGGACTGAAGAAGCTGCTTTCACACGTGACAAGTATCATGCGTGAAACGCAATAACATGAATATGGCCTGTCCAGCGGGCGAGTTCCGTCATGCGTAAAGCGCATATGACAAGGTCGGGTGGGGTTGGGAGTAAAGAATGCCAAAAGGGATGAGAAAATATACGCACAAACGGGTCCGACATCAGAAGCAACGAAGAGACGGATGCATTAGCGCTTTTAATGCGGCTACCTAATTTTTTCTTTAATGGCTTTTACTCCCACTACCACGACTTGCTGAGACAGGAAGTTTTCCTTTCCGCACCACTGAACGTACAAATAAAGAAGAGGCCAGAACCGCTGAGTTCCATTTATTTTTAATACGCGCTCACCACTTCTACTCTACGTAAATTTAATTCTTTCTTGCTTTGTTTTTGATTTTCCTTTTCTCCTCGCGCGAGCGTTTTCAGCCCTTGTTGATTTGACTTCACTTATGAAATACCAGGACGCTGTGCTCACGGCGTAAGTTCTTTTTCGACTGTGCTGTGTATTTTGTCCATTCCATCTCCCAATGGTGACGGATATATATATATATATATATATATATATATATATATATATATATATATCACAGAAGATGAAATATACTCATTAGCAGATATGCGGACAAGGAAAGGGGAAAGACCAGGAGCACATTTGAATAGAGATATCGTTCGTTCGGAGTGGCACATGAGGTCACGAGTTTAACAAGTTATAAACTTCTTGGTAGCAAAAGGGACGTGTATTTCTTGAACTTGAAGATTCGAGATTCTTTACATCGATTTCACAGGCTATAATGTTGCCAATTGTTTTTTTATTTAGTAGGAATGAAATAAAACAAGGCAAGCGCTTGCCTCTCTCTTCGCAGGTTTCCTGCCGTAACTTCCCTGGAGGTAAAAGAGTTGAACCCCGGCTCGAAAACACTGGGATAGGAACCTGACACTGGATAGGGATATTTCTGACATGGGAACCGCATCGAACATAGGGAGGAAGGAGAGTAAGAAAGAGAAAGCAGCACAAGATGGAGAAAGAAGTACTGAGGACGCAATCAACAGAAGCATAGCTTTGATTTTCCTTGGAGGATATCAGGAAAAGAAACACGCCTTTGCAGTCACAGTATTGTCCGCACAAGCACGGCTTTCTTCATTCTTTTGCGTGTAATTGTTATTTCCGGTGAAAACAAGCGGATCGATGTGTCAGCTGAAGAATACAAAAGTGAAGGTTCGAACGTTGTCACATATAGCGCTTGGAAGGAATGTGAAAGAAATTGCCATGCAAGAAAGGATAAGCGTGCATTCATTGCATATTTGCTGGATCTTTACCAATACCGAATGGGCGACGCCTGATTGGAAGCTGTAGCATTATATAAGGCATGCCACTGGATCTCCTAAAGCGCAATGACATTCAATAATAACCTTGCCGCGCTAGTGACGGAACAATCCCGCCGTGTTCGGTCACGTCGGACCGTGTCGTAAATATTTGGCTACTCGTGGCGCGCTGCGATGTTCGGGAGCTGTCGTTTCTGGATGAATGGATGGAATATGGGAGCGTGCCATTTGAAACGGGGTGGCAGCAGTAGCTATCATGCTCATTTTTCTCCCTATATCTCAATTATTGTTTTAGATTGGTTAACTATACCATCATTCTGTTTATTAAATTTTGTTTCTACATTACTAACATTATGCCACTATTCTGCTTTTAAGCCATCAATCTTCCAGTCGTTTTTTGCTAGCTTCCACCGCCGGTTTATTCACCCGGCCACTGGTATCTCTAAATCCCAGAGCTTCAGGAACAGTGACTGCGCCTGCATTAAGTTCCGGATGGATACCATTACATTCGACTATAATATGGTCAATTGTTTCACTGGAGTTACCACATACAGCACATGCGTCACCTTCATTGTTAAATTTCGTTTTGCAGCTGCGTGTTCTAAGGCACCCTGATCTAGCTTCAAAAGGAGAGCACTGCCTCTTGAGTTATCAAAGAAAGCTTCCTTCCTGGTCTGCCTTTTCCACTTGCGGTATAATTCCACACTCTCTTTGTTTTCCATCGAATTTATCCAATTTTACCTTCTGTGTTTTTCAGCTGTTGCTTAACGCTCTTTATTTCTCCGTCATTGTGACTACGATACTTCGTAGATAGTTTTCTAGTTCTTTTTATTCATTGTGAGTCAATGCTTTTTAAGTACAGGTATTTAAATACTTAGCTGCCCATCTGTTACTGTCGAATTTCCTCAGGCGTGCCTTTGGAGGACGCTTAAGCTTCGCCTTCAAGAGTGGAACGCGATAGCGTTATTGCACCTCGTTCGCACCGTCCACTCATTCGCTCGGTATGCTCTTGAGTCACACAAAGACATAGTTTTCATACTCAACACTTCTAAGTGCACTGTACAACTTTTTTGTAATTATTTGTTCAAACAAGTGCTTCTCACAATCTACATTATCGCACTGTGTTGTGCACACTACAACGTTTCATGCTTCCGTGTTCCTTTAGCGTTCACACAAGAGCGAGCGCGCAAGGCCCTGCAATACAACACCCGTCGACCTGCCAAGGAGTGTAAGACAATGCGCTACGGCGCAGCAATCACTGATGAGGCGCCCCGCGTCGGACTTTGCACTCACGAATCACGCGGTGAGCGCCCAGCAACGCACCGTTCGGCGCGGCAACGAAACGTGCGCCTGAGCAAGCGGAACGAACCAAAGAACTCGGTGTCTTGGAGGGAGAAAGCCGGGCAGCGACGCGCCATGAAGGCGGACGCGATCATGGGGCTGACGCCTTGATGGGATCGTCCTCTATCTCGCTTGGGAGCACCACGCAGAAGCATGATTCCTCGGAAGCAGCTCGGCACACATCGCAAGGGACGCTTTCCCAGCAGAAGCGCTACGGCGCAGCGATCACGTCAGAGGCGTCCGGCATCAGACGCTGCACCTAGCAATCGCGCTGTGAGCGGAAAGAGGAGCCGCGTCGCCTAAACACCACTGTTCGAGTGACGCACGCTGGATGTTGGAAGGGGAGAGAGCGAGAAAACTTATTAAACGCAAGGGTATTGGGGCATCCTCGCACCGGTACCCGCGCGGCCCGAAGGGCCTGAGAAGCGGGCTAGCGAAGATAGTGATCTAAAGAAAGGCGAAACGTCAGGGACGAGTGGCGCGCCACGTGTCGGGGCAGCGCCGCACATTGCGAGGAGGCGTTCTTCTGTGTTTGCCGCAAGATGGCTCTGCATGTGCGCAGAGCGCAAAAGAAATGTAGCGGAAACGTACTTCGCTACTCATGTAACTGCGACTTCTGTAAGTAACATGCTCATAATTACCGATATACACCGCAGTATAACGTTCTACGGCACGTTTCTAAGGCAACACCGCATTCACTAGAAGCGCTTTTGTACCGCTTTCAAGCATCGAACTCGTGGCTGAGTGCAATAAAGAAAAAAAAAACTCGTGGCTGAGTGGTAGCGTCTCCGTCTCACACTCCGGAGACCCTGTTTCGATTCCCACCCAGCCAATCTTGGAAGTTGCTTTTTATTTATGAAGTGCATGCCGGGATTTATCGCTCACGGCCAACGCCGCCGACGCCGTCGTCACCGGCTTTTCTGCGACACGAGCTCCTTAACGCAATCGCGTTAATATTTTACCAATTTTACGATGAGCTTCCCGTACTTCCCGTATTCTGCCGGTTCACGCACACGCGTAGTGATGAGTTCACGCAGCAGGCACGAAAAAGAGGGAGCAACAAATATTCGTGGTCGCGTGATAGAGCATTTGTATTAGACCCTGATCGTTCACACTAGGAGAGGCAAGGATGCGCAGGTGCATGAGAAAGAGCGTGTGGCGTCGTCAGAGAATTCAATACGCCAGCGTCTCTACTAAACAGTCTTGCATGCGCTCTATACTAGAAGAATATATGAACGAGTCAAACGCTAATTTAGCGAGATTGCTGAAATTTGATGTAAGCCAAATTTCAATATGCCATTTATTAATAACTTTTTGGGGGATAGTTGGCGGGGGATAGGAAAGCCATTCTCCTGTCTTCTAGGTGTCCTTCTTTGTGCCTCAGTTTCTTCTGCGTTGCCACTTTCGAAGAATACTTTCTTATGTCATATTTATGATTACGTAGAGGTAACTCGCAAAAAAATATAATATAAAAATGACATAAAAAAAGACTAATTTCTGAATAAAAGTGATTATGTACAAGCCGTAATCCCTTTTACAAATCGTGCGATGCGGTCTAGTTCCTTTCGGTGAGGACACAAAGAATTAGTGCAGGCTGATCACTTGAAAGCTTTTATCTTAAAACTAAGCACCTTTCTTTACAAGGACGTTTCTTCTATATACTGAAATGATGCTGTTTAAGGGCTACAACAAAACCGCCGCAAAGGTAGATACGAGGTATATGGGGCGACACGACATATCAGCGACACGACATATCAAATATTCCCGACAAGAAACAAAAACAACTTTCGCATTAATACAATAAGCATCGTATACAATTCATGAGGTTGTGTTCGGCGCATGATAGCCACTGTCGATTGTGTGCCATAGAACCTAACATAACTAATTAACTAATAAAGCACAAAGTTCCGCACAAAAATAATTGTGAGGTAGAGAGAGCGTGCAGTCGAAAAAAAAAAAAGCCACGAGGGGTGCGCAGGGAACAAAGTTTGGACGAAATATTAAAATTGGAGACAAGCAATAATCGGATTAAACGAACCCGGAGCAGGCACAGATTGAACATTCGTCCTGACATAATGAAAAGCTTAATATCTAGACCTAGAACAATTTGGGCCCCATAATGATTATGAAACGGATTTTGTAATTTTTCACTAAGAATCAAGAAAGCTGGTTAAAAAAAAATGAAAAAAGGGAGCTATGCCTTTCTATATAAACAGAAGGTAAGGAAAAACGTGGATGACCTCTTAGCATGTGCGCTGAAGAGAAAAAGTTTATATTTTTTCAAGTAGCCACCTCTGATTAGGGACAGCGATACCAGGAATAAGTATAATGCACACTGAAATCATGAACGATCAGATATGAAAGAAATATAAATGAAATGAAGCAGCAAAACTATGAAAGAGAGCCATATGCTTCAGAATTACTACCAAAAGGATGTTTTTAAGTTTTGTTTTTATTTCCTGGAACTTATAGTTCCTCAAGAAACAATTTAACCAATGTGTAACACCTTAGAAGCAATGCTCTTTTAAAGATACCAAACAGATATACAGTGTGAAGACTACACAGCTGGAGAAAAAGGAAAACACGAATGCGATAGCCATATGCGTGTGAAGTTTGTATTGCGGTCTTGTGGTCTTTTTTTTAGTGCAGTAATGTTCAAGATGGTACAACCATTTTGTCAATTCATCTACCGTAAACAAATATATATTTGTGCGCTTTTAGTAAGGACTATGACGCAAGGTAAACTGGATGTCGTCAAGCGAGAAATGGGCAGATTGAACATTGATATCTTGGGTATCAGCGAGCTCAAGTGGACCGGAATGGGAGAATTTAACTCCGGCGACCATTATGTCTTTTATTGTGGGCACGAATCCAAGAGAAGGAATGAAGTCGCTCTCATAGTAAACAGAAGAATGGGCAAAGCAGTGCTAGGGTACAACCCCAAAAACGACCGAATGATTTCACTTCGGATCCAAAGTCACCCTTTCAACATAACAGTCATCCACGTCTATGCACCGACCACAGCTGCTGAAGAAGCTGACGTTGAGAGATTTTATGCGGACCTACAATGCCTTTTAGACCGCACCCCATCATCAGACGTCGTTTTTCTCATAGGAGACTGGAATGCTAAGATCGGGAGTGAAGAAATATCCGGAATTATAGGCAAGTTCGGTCTTGGCGAGCCAAATGAAGCTGGGCAGAGGCTAGTAGAGTCTTGTCAAGAAAGCAACCTGACCATAGCGAATACTCATTTTCAACAGCACAAGAGGCGCCTGTACACATGGACTTCACCGGACGGTCTATACAGGAATCAGATCGATTATATTATTTGCCGGCAGAGATGGAGATGTGCTATACAAGCAGTAAAAACAAGGCCTGGGGCCGACTGTGGCACCGATCATCAGCTTCTTGTTGCCAAAATTAAGCTTCGATTGAGGAAAACGCAGAAAACTAGAAGGCCTTTCAGGTATGATCTGGATCAAATTTTATTAGAATATGCTGTGGAAGTGAGGAATCGATTTCAAGAATTAGATCTAGAAGACAGAAAGCCCGAAGAGATGTGGACTGATGTTCGTGATATAATACAAGAAGTTGCTACTAAGGTAGTTCCAAGGCAAAAGAAATGCAAGAAAGCAAACTGGTTATCTGAAGAGGCTTTGCAAATAGCTGAGGAAAGGAGGATGGCAAAAGGTAAGGGGGAAAGAGAAAGATACAAGGTTCTCAATGCGGATTTTCAGAAAGTAGCAAGGAGAGATAAGAATGCCTTCCTGAACATACAG
The DNA here is from genome assembly GCA_023969395.1 of Amblyomma maculatum. NCBI lineage: Eukaryota > Metazoa > Arthropoda > Arachnida > Ixodida > Ixodidae > Amblyomma > Amblyomma maculatum. The sequence continues at coordinate 53,200 of JAJIZL010021424.1, forward strand.
TGCCAAGCAGTTGAGGACAACAGCCAATTAAGGAACACAAGAGCTATGTACAAGACAATCAAAGATATCAATGGAAGCTTCTGTGCTAAGCTGGGCGTGATAAAGGACAAACGAGGCAAGGACCTCACTGAAGCCTCAGAGATAAAGAAGAGGTGGCAGGAATACACAGAAGAACTGTACAAGAAGGACCCGAATGGGCAAACCCAACATAAGACGGTTGTGATTACTGATCTCGAGCCGGGCATCCTAAAGAGTGAAGTTGAATGGGCCTTAGCCAGCCTTGCTAAGAACAAAGCTAGCGGAATTGATGACATTCCAGCTGAGTTGCTTCAAAACCTCAACCATGACGCTGTTAACATTCTGCATACATTATGTCAGAAGATTTGGACAACCTTGCAGTGGCCACAGGATTGGATGAGGTCATTTTACATCCCCATTCTGAAGAAAGGCAGTGCCAAAGATTGTTCCAAAAACCGCACGATCGCGCTTATTTCGCATGCTAGCAAGGTGATGTTGAAAATCCTCCGAGGTAGGCTGCAGCAGTATGTGGATCGGGAGCTTCCGGACGTGCAAGCTGGGTTTCGCAAGGGCAGAGGAACTAATTTTTGACCGGAACAGCGCGCACTAAGACACAGACAAGAAGAGAGACACGACACACACGAGCGCTGACGTTCAACTGGTGTTCATTGTTTGGAATGAGGCATATATACACAGTTCCAAGGACACAAGGAAAACAACCATCCTTCATAGATTCATAGTCAATTCATGCATGTTCCGGTCAAAATGAGTTACCAACTTGCCCAAGCATCTGTTTTAACAGAGGAACTAGAGACCAAATTGCTAACCTTTGCCGGATCACGGAAAAAGCAAGAGAGTTCCAGAAACCCATCTACTTCTGCTTTATTGATTATGCGAAAGCGTTTGACTGCGTAGATCACAGCAGATTGTGGCAAGCTCTCCAAGAGATGGGAGTACCAATTCACCTCATCTGTCTTCTCAGGAACCTGTATGAAGGGCACGAGGCCACAGTCAGAACTGGGCATGGTCTTACTGATTGGTTTCCGATCGAGAAAGGAGTGAGGCAAGGCTGCATACTGTCGCCCTGCCTATTTAACCTATATGCAGAGTGCATCATGAGGAAGGCCGATCTGGACGAGTCTTCAGCTGGAGTGAAGATTGCTGGAAAACGTATCAACAACCTTAGATAAGCGGATGATACCACTTTAATGGCAGAAAGTGAAGTGGAACTCAAGAGACTTCTGATGCGCGTACAAGAAGAGAGTGAGAAGTTTGGGCTTAAACTGAACATTAAAAAGACAAAGATCATGGCGTCTTGCCCTATCAAGCCCTGGAGCATCAATGGACAAGAAGTGGAAGCTGTGACAGATTTTCTGTTCTTGGGCTCCAAGATTACCTCGGAAGGAGACTGCAGCCATGAAATTATGAGACGCCTGTTAGCCTTGACCGCCTAGTAAAGAGCAGAGACATTAGTCTGCCAACCAAGATCCGTATAACTCGTGCTATGGTCTTTCCAGTTGTGATGTATGGATGCGAGAGTTGGACTGTGAAAAAGGCTGACCGCCGAAGAATTGACGCGTTTGAATTGTGGAGCTGGCGAAGACTCTTGAGAGTTCCTTGGACTGCCAGAAGATCAAATCAGTCGATATTGTCGACCATAAACCCTGACTACTCATTGGAGGGTCAAATTCTGAAGTTAAAGCTCAGCTACTTTGGTCATCTGATGAGAAGAGAGGAGTCGCTGGAAAAAGATTTGATGTTGGGAAAGGTTGAGGGTCGCCGGAGAAGGGGTAGGCAGCGAACGCGATGGTTAGATGGCATCCTCGAGGCACTGCAGATGAAGTAATGTGATGTTAGGAAGATAGTGAGAGACCGGAAAGTGTGGCGTGACATGGTCCATAGAGTCACGAAGAGTCGGACACGACTGAACGACTGAACTGAACTCCAAGGCAATAGATCGCTTTCTCAATTTGAAGAAATAACTACTTAAGCTTTATCTACGCCTTCTTTGTGTGCAAATGTGCTTTACACGCAATAGACAGGGTGAAAATGCTGCAAGCCGATGCGAGTCCTTTTCTTCATGTCCAGTGAAATACATCGTTGCGAACAATAAAATAGGTTGTATGGAACAAATATTTATATCGTGTTTACAGTGCAGAGCGCTGAAGAAAGGCAGCGCAATCATGCCTCGGTGGCTCAATGTTTCGGGCGCTCTCCAGCTGAATCCAAGGACGCTTAATCAAATTGTGGCGCCACGTTTTATGGAGACGAAAGTGAAGGCGCCCGTGCACTCATCGATTCAGAGCACGCTAAAGATACCTAAGGGGACTAAATTCCCGGAACTCTCCACTACGCGTTCCTCCTGGCATGAGTCGTTTCGGTGCGTTGAACACTATAAACCGACCGACCGACCGACCGACCGACCGACCGCATACATCATGGTCCAATATAATGTGAACTGAGTCGTACGGATAGCAAGAGAGGCATGCTTCGAATTTTTTAGCGAAATAAATTTTTCCTCCTTCTTCTCCTCTTTGTCTACCTTACGGCACCTTAGTACACACGATATCGCCCACTAGCCACAAATATAAATGCACAAATGTCATGTGAAATCCTTCGAGTTATAGCCTACCACCCCTAAAAAACGTCCACCGCTGGTCTCATAATTATTGACGCCCCCCCCCCCCCCCTTCCTCCAAAATAATAGAAACGAAAGAAGACTTTTGTTCACACGTCCTCCCGAGTTTTCGCGGCTCTGAAGTCATATGAAGGTAGGGCAGAATAACAACAAGCATTCTTTAGTTCGCAAGTGCAAGGAGGTTTGATGGGGCCCAATAAAGAGCTACCGCTTTGTACTGCAGCGCCAATACTGACGTTGTCGTAATTCGATTCCTGGACGACCATGGATAATGACGTAATACCTAGTTGGAGTTGCGTGTGACAGGCGGTACATTATTTCGAAAGAGGCCTATTTAGTTTTAGGGTCCGTATTCCTACGGTCTCTGTCACTGCCAGTGGCGATGCTGCCTTTTTATGGGCAATAAGGAACAGCTCTCCTGGAGCTGCAATTGAGTGATGCAAGCCGTTAATTTTGAGGAGAGTGAAATGTTTTATCAGTCCTGAGAGGCAGATAACATTCCGAAAATAAAGCTGAGTGTATCTCCTGTCAAGGCGCGCAAGAGGCAAAGAAAAAAATGCATATTTTCCAGCATTTTATTGATCCCCGAGATATAGCCCAACCTAATATTTTAATCTGAATTTAGAGTGGTAACTCGGTACATTACGATAATCTACATTAGTTGTGTTCTAATCGTAATCGGTTGTTGCGGACAGCTTATTCCAAAAAGACGTACAATTGAGAATCAAAGTGTCCATCGAGGTCCGAGTGCACTTTTAAGAAGCGCGGGAAGTGGTTATTGTGGGCTAACTGTGCTGCAGAATAACTGTTCCCTTCGTAAAGACTATGTGCAGCCGAACCTGTGCGACAACTGGCGTTCCGTTGGATTAACTGTGCGTAAGGAACAGCAAAGGTTATATTGAGGATAATTTCCAAAATGTGATATAAAGTGTACAATGTCCTCAGTAGGCCTTTGACTGTCGAAAACGGGCCAAGGTACTGGTTAACTTTTCCAGTTCATGCATCCGTATTAGACATCAGAACGATGTATACAGAAGCAGTAATATGAGGAACAGAGGTACTGATAAAAAATTGCAACTAGGGGCAACATACCGCTCATGCTTACAGCTGCAGCTGCCGAGGTGTGCACCTTTAATTAAGAGGCTGATGCAATGCTATATTTAGGATCGACAAATTACAATATGTAAATACAAATCAAGGCTTTCTACCTTGTTCTTTATTACTGTCATTTAAGTAAGGCATTGCAAGGAGGACAATACTAAAATTCCTGCATGACAGCTTTGGCCATGATGCAGATGCCTTAAAAAATGAGGCAATCGTTTAAGATGTGGCTGCGTATTCAGCCCACCCTATACCATTAGGGGCTTGAGATACCTCGAAGTGGCATCAGAGGGTGCGAATTTTAAAATTTTGCTGTAGTTTTAGGCGGCACTGTGAGCACCCGTGTGTAAAACTGCGTTAACGTGATCGTTATACATTGCAGCCGCACGCGGTGACTTTTCTCTCCGGTTAACTATAACCAGTACGAGAATCTGACGGAAACTAGAGAAACGAGGAGCTCCCAATGGCTTCGCTCATCGGTATTTCTGGAGTGCAGCTGCCCCGGTTAAGTGCTTGCCTCCACACGTTACTCCGTTACTGTAAAAAGAAAAAAAAAACGAAAACAAGAGCACCAAAAAAGGCGAACAGCACAAGATCCTAGATGAGACTAGAAAATGAGGCTTTAAGATGAACGTTTAACATCTTTGGTAGTGCTAAGAAAGAAGAAACGTGCTCCTTCAGATATTTTAGCAAATCGTGTACAGAACAAGAGCGAGAAATATTGGCGCTTATCGTGGAACTCTTTGTGGAAGAATCAGCAGCGCGAGGAGCAGCAAATTGCCCGTTCACTTGATTACAGACCTCTATAACAGAACCGGCTGCAACTTTCAACACCCTATACCTTAAAGAACTTCTTTCCATCTTAGCACGTTCTCTCCCATTTTACTCCGGACGGGGAAGTTTTCAACTTCTCCCTATGGCGTGGAGATTTGCTGAACAGATTCTTCAAAGCGCTCACGGCGTCTTCCGGCTCTTCCACAAACCTGCACCGTAATTTCCCCGCGGAAGTAGTTCTGCTTTCTTGCTGTTCTGTCGAAGCCTTGTGCAGATTCCGTAGCTGGCGGACACTATTACCGGATAATAGATTTCTTTTTTTTGTGAAGTGCCTCGACACTTCGCCATGTCTATAATCTGGTGCCTTTAAAGACTGTGCTTTGTGCGTATTTTCAAAGGCAGTATGGTTGTTAAAACTTTGGCGGGAACTGCACCAACCGTATTTCTCAATCATTGTTCAACCTAAACTTCCTTGAAAGATAAGAATTGCAGTTTCACAAAACTTTACTGTGGAAGTAATCTTCGTTAGAAATAGCTTACTTCTTCTCCGCCTAAGGAAACTTATCAAGGAAGACAGAATTTCTTGTCATATTTTCTGTTTCTTCTTGAACTGTATTCTCTGGCCTTGCGCCTGCGGCAGGTACATTCGAGTGTAATCTTAACTCGAAATAGGTTTGAAGTGATAGCTTCGCTACGCGAGGTAAAGCCAACGCCACCGTATGCTTCCGACGACCTTCTGACAGCTTTGATGTGAAGTTAAAAGTCAAAAATAATGATTGGTTCACAAGACAGGAAAGGCGCAGTATCTGTCACACTTGTTCTTTTAAAAATTTAAAATCGTTTTCAGGGAAGGGAGGAAGCCGGGAGGTAAAGCGGAGAGAAAGAGAAAAAAGAGCCGTAGTGGACAGCTATGGAGTAATTTCGACCACCTGGGATCTTTACCGTGTACTGACATCGCACAGCACACGGATGCTTCTCTGTTTCGCCGTCATCGAAACGGATACGCCGGCGGTTGGGATCGAGCCGGGGTACTCCTGCACAGTAGTTGGGCATCTTAACCACTGCTCCACTGTGGTGAAGCTGGAACTAAGCCACAACCACTTTTGGGTAGCTATGTTCCCACCAAATGAGAAGGTCAAAGTTAAGATCACATTTAACGGACGTGGAAAGTAGCCTAATGAGTGAGCAGCTGCGTGACGAGAGATATGATCGCTGATGTCAATCTCGAGTAATATAGAGGCGCGCCGCGCGCATCGGCCAGAGCTATCGCTTCACACTAGGTTTACCCGAAGCTAACTAATAACCAATTTTGTTTGGCCACTGTGCTGCCATGCCTCCACCATTTTACGTCTTGCACAACTAAACAGCAATATGATCATATTTAGCACCAAAAATAATTCTATAGACTAGATAGCAAAGCAACTAAAAATCGACATCATCTGAGATGTAGGGTAAAAGTAGCGATTTGCTTACCGCAATCGGTACGGGGGTGCGCTATATACCAGTATTCCAGACTCCGCGTTTGGTAATGAAGTATATTTTCGTTAATATTAGCTATTAAACGGAGCAGTAAGTAAATATAGCAGTAAGATGCTTGTTGCGGTCAGCACTATATAGCGTAGTGTAAGCCACCTGTCTAGATGATACATACTTGCCAGATGAAAAAGCGCGAACAAGCAACCAGAGGTAAAATGACGCCGTTCTCAACCTGACCTAACTCAACCCCTTCCCCTCTAGGCCTCAGGTCATCCTCATGAATAAAAGTTTATGAATGAATGAATGAATAAATGAATGAATGAATGAATGAATGAATGAATGAATGAATGAATGAATGAATGAATGAATGAAT